>MQVO02000243.1:0-13476 GCA_001986395.2 Irpex lacteus | reverse complement strand
GCTAAAGAAATAGGTACCTTATATTTAATATTTGCTGTATTTGCAGGTATGATAGGTACAGCCTTTTCAGTTTTAATTAGATTAGAATTAGCTGCACCAGGTGTACAATTTTTACAAGGAGACCACCAATTATTTAATGTAATAATTACAGCTCATGCTTTTGTTATGATTTTCTTTATGGTAATGCCTGCTTTAGTAGGTGGTTTTGGTAACTATTTATTACCAGTACAAATAGGAGCACCAGATATGGCTTTTCCAAGATTAAATAATATCTCATTCTGGTTATTACCACCATCATTAATCTTATTATTATTAAGTGCCTTAGTAGAAAATGGAGCGGGTACAGGTTGGACAGTATACCCACCTTTAGCTGGAATACAAAGTCATTCAGGAGGTAGTGTAGATTTAGCAATCTTTAGTCTACACTTAGCCGGAGTTTCATCTTTATTAGGTGCTATTAATTTTATAACTACAGTATTAAACATGAGAACAAATGGTATGAGTTTACATAAATTACCCTTATTTGTATGGGCAATCTTCATTACAGCAATCTTATTATTATTATCATTACCAGTATTAGCCGGAGGAATAACAATGTTATTAACAGATAGAAACTTTAATACAAGTTTTTATGACCCAGCGGGAGGAGGAGATCCAATCTTATACCAACATTTATTCTGGTTCTTTGGGCATCCAGAGGTTTATATTTTAATTATTCCTGGTTTTGGAATAGTTAGTCATGTAGTATCTACTTTCTCAGGAAAACCAATCTTTGGTTACTTAGGTATGGTATATGCTATGTTCTCTATCGGTATCTTAGGATTCTTAGTATGGAGTCACCACATGTTTGCAGTAGGATTAGATGTAGATACAAGAGCTTACTTCACAGCAGCAACTATGGTAATAGCAGTACCCACAGGAATAAAAATCTTTAGTTGGTTAGCAACACTATACGGAGGAAGTTTAAGATTTACTACACCTTTATTATTTACTTTAGGATTCTTAGCTTTATTCACTATCGGTGGTTTAACTGGAGTAGTATTAGCTAATGCTTCTATGGATATAGCATTACATGATACATACTACGTAGTAGCTCACTTCCATTATGTATTATCAATGGGAGCAGTATTTGCATTATTTGCAGGATTCTACTTCTGGACACCTAAAATCATAGGTTTAAGTTACAATGAATTCTTAGGAAAAGTTCACTTCTGGACTTATTTATAGGAGTTAATTTAACATTCTTCCCTCAACATTTCTTAGGTTTAGCCGGAATGCCAAGAAGAATCCCAGATTATCCAGATGCATTTGCAGGATGGAACGCTCTATCTAGTTTTGGTTCTTTAATTTCAGTAGTAGCTACAGCATTATTTGCATACATAATCTATGATATTTTTTGCTAATGGAAAAGAAGTTAATATAACCCTTGGGCAGTACCTTCTTACTTTACATCATTATCACAATTTAAAGATCAAGGAGAAACAGCAAATACATTAGAATGGGCATTATCAAGTCCAATACCATTCCATGCATTTACAATGTTACCAGTACAATCTAGTTTAGAATAATAAAATTTAATAAACCCCATGAAAAAGTTATTATTTTATTTTCTTTACCCCTTCACCCTTATATTTTTTACCTTATTATTATTAAGTTTAGTTTTAATTAAAGTATTTGGTGTAAGCAATGTAATAGATATTTAAAATCACAGGTACTATTTAAAATAGTTTTTGTATTTTATGGTATTTCAGTTATATTATTTATTTACTAAATATATACTTAATACATTTTTATCTAAAAAAAAGAGTTATACCTTAAGTATTCCCTGATTTTATTATAAATTGGTTAAAGGAATTTGAAGTAATTTGTTTAACAAAGGATTCTATTAGGGATTATAAGAGTTATTACTACAAAGAGATCTTAATATACTTAGTAGGTGTAGTTTTAATATTCTTTATATTTGAATATTTTATACCCCCTCCTCCACCATTCTCCCCTATTTTATTAAAAATAGGAGAGAGGGCAGGGAAGAGGGATGTATTATTAACTTTTTCCTTTATCCTTATTGTTTTAAGGACTAGTTTTATACCTTTTTATAATTATTTTTTTAATTAAAAACTTATGCTCTTAAATCTTGGTAATACCATCTCAGGGCCCCAACCATTTAGGGCATAAGGAGATTTATTGGGAGAAGCTGTTTATCCTTTTTTTTTTAATTAAAAAAAAGGGAAGTAGAGGTTAAGCCTTTTATTATCTAAGACTATTATATTTTGGTAACTAATAATTTTACTATTATACTAGGTAAGTCAACTTTCTGAATCTCCTTAGACTTAAATTGGAGCAGTAGCTATCCCAAAAAACTAGGAATTATAATTAATTCTAACTAGTTTTTTGGGGGATTGTTTATTTTAGTTTAAAAAATAAAAAAGGAAAAATAGATTTGTTACATTTTTTTTTACATTTCAATTCTTCATGTAGAGGGTAGCTACAATTTTTAGTTGTTATTAGGCTCTTGCTCGATCCCAACCTTAAATAAATATAAAACTACCAAACCCCATAAAACTAATTATTTCTAATTCCTAGTTTTATGGGGTTTGGTAAATTAGAAGAGGGCAATTTAGGCGTATGAGGAGCAGAGTTAAGAGTTTCCTGCGTCCAATTAAATGTCACATCAGATTTAAATAGTCTAGATGGATCTACAGAAGGCATAAAATGACCTAAACCGATATTATATGCAACTGGAGAAGCTAAACCTATAGGACTAGTAGGTAAAGGACTACCTCTAAATAATGTTTTTGGTTTAACTCTTATATTTTCACACTCTCAATTAGCAGCTAGAAGTGCAATATCTCTGAGTACTTTAGCTTCAGCGGATTCACCATAAAAAATAATTTCAGTTTATCCTGCCATGTCATTAAAGGGTTCACTTCAGTGAATGGATAATATCTATGATCAGCTGTTACTGAAACAATTTTTTTACCATTCACTCTATAAACTCTCTAGTTTTTACATACTGTGGAGTATAATAAGTGAAAGGGTTTAAATAATGACCTACAGTGTGAATAGATGAGTTTATTGCACTACCAAAAGCATTCACTGAGTTATTAATACCTCTTCCTATATTATTAATTATTCCTGGTCCCCTCTCTCCATTTATATGAATATCAGGAACTCCATCTGGCGCACCTGCAGAAGTAGGAGGAATAGGTCCTGTGGAGAAACCCTAACCAAAGGTGGTACAGTACCTGAAGAAGGATCTGCACTTGAAGATGCAGCTGGTCTCTCAGGTGAAATCCTTGCAGCAAGATCACCTGTATATATTTTCCAACATAACCAAGATGATCCAGCTATAGCTACTACTAGGAATGTAACCCAAGCAATTTTATATGCTGTATCATACCAAGACCAATAGCTTGGTACAGTATTGTTTTCATTCCAAGTTCAAGGTAAAATAGACCAGTTACTATGCCCTAAATCCCAAAAAACTAGTTAGAATTATTTCTAATTCCTAGTTTTTTTGGGGGGGGTGTAGTATATTTTTCTATAATACTTTTTGTTAAAATATTATGGTTAACTGGTCTATTATCATAAGAGTTACTACCTCATTTCCATATTTTCCAGTCAGGTTCCACAGGTGGTTTAGGATAAATTCAGTTATCAAAAAAAAATATAGCCAATAGAATAATCTTTTTGTGCCCTATATTAACATCTCTAAGTAAGTATGCCCTACTGCAATAAATCCACCAAAAAGATTATCTGTACTAAATCCTGTCATTTTAAATGTAGCATATACTCCTATTAACGCATTTAATATTACAAACCCTTTTCTTATGGTTACTAATAAAGACCACCACGTCATTCTTCCACACCATATTTTTAATAGGCTTATAATTTTAGATCACACCAGGTATTTTATTAGCATATGCAATTAGTGAAGTAAGAGCAAATAATGATAATAGTTTACTTGTACTTGTAGACTCAGGTTTATTTACTGCATTTAATGCATTTTACACGTTTATTTGCACCTGTAGTTTTTATACTTAAATTATTTCTTTTTATGGTCTAGGATATTTAAAACTTATGGGTATGTAGGTAAATATGTAGTCTAATAAACCTGGAATATCTTGGGCTGGTGTAAGATAGACTGACTCATAGCACATTTAATATAATGCATATAGGAAAAAATAATAGGTTAAGGCTACTAAAATAATAAGTACACATGTGATATATGCCCATCTGTTATTGGAATTAATTATATGTGGTGGAAGATTCTAATTATTTATCTGATGTGTATTATGTAGATATAGTTCCTGTTTCATGTAGAATATTCATACTAATGGTAATAGTATTGAAATAATCAACATGATAAATGTAATTAACCAAGATATTGCTATAGCAATATTGGTTCATACAGTTGTTATTGTTGTGATGGTGATTAAAAAATTATTGTTAAATCTATCAGGTGCTTAGACCACCAATTTTATGTTTAAATACAAATTATACTATGAATACTACTTATATAGTATTAGCATTCTAATATTACATAAATTGTCTTTATCTTGATAGAGTATGATATACTTTTTTATTGTTTATTGTTTAAAATAAAATATTTAATTGAAAATAAGCCCCCGTTTCTCTTATAAAAACAATGAGTTTGAGAAAAGAAAACTGGATAAATTGCAAAAAACACTGTTTTCTAAGGGAAAATAGTCAATTTGCAGCCAAGCTTGAAATAGTGAATAATTGTTGAAAGATAATTAACATTTCATGAAGGTTTAACAACTAACAGGTGAGTATCACTAACAATAATCCTGACACGAACATCCGGCATTATCTAATCGGGAATGATGACATAGTCTGAACAATAACGTGAGTTATTGAAGTAATGAATAAAATGCATTACGGTAACAAAATTATTAATACAACAAACCTTTTCCAAATCTCTTGAATGTTTGGCTTAATGTCCGAAGTTTAAATTTTCTAGTTAGGGTAAGTGCACATGACTCGGTTATTTACCAGATGAATCATTGTGACGTGCTTCTATTATTGACAAAGTCATAATAGTTATATAACCCTATAATCACTGAGTTATAGTAACAAATTATGTCTGGATGTTAAAAGTTGACCATGTTACCTAAAAATTTTCCTCGGTACATTAACTTTTTGTGTTTGTTTGCGAGGTTATCAGTCTGATTACACCTCTGTTTTTCAGTGTGAGCAGTACTTTATTTATACCCATATGGAATCTGAAACGTGTTTTCTTACGGCGTGAAATAATACATTAATTGATTTTTATTTGCTCAATGTACTTACTGGTACCGATTTTGTTAGGAGCCATTATCAGATATCCTAGGAAAGCTACAGGTTTTTGAGAGTACTCAACTATTCCAGTTTTATCTTTATTGAATTATAGTGATAACTTGTCTTCAACAAACGATTGGACCTCCTTAAGATTTTCTCAGCTAGTTCGGGGCTTCCCTCTACTCCTATTATAAAGTCAACTGCATACCTCGCATAGACCACCTTAATGTACTAAGCCCCTCTATGCAAATTAGGTGTTATTAGGAGTTGATTACGGAGTAAGTTGTATTCTTCCCACCGCGACAAATTGTATTCTTTTTTTTTGGTCAGTATTTTAGTTTATTCTGTAACACCAAACCAAAAAAACTAATTAGAATTAGAAATAATTCTAACTAGTTTTTTTGGGGAATGTGTAGGTGGAGATGACTTATATTTAAAGGGGGTAAAATAAATTTATTAAGTTAAACAGAGTCGATCCAAGCTAAATAGTCTTGTACTGAAACTGCTTCCACTGCTATTGGCATGAAACCGTGCCATACTCCACAGATTTCTGAACATTGTCCGTAGAATACTCCTGTTCTTTCAGCTAAGAAAGAAGTTTGGTTTAGTCTTCCTGGTACAGCATCTATTTTTACTCCTAATGAAGGTACTGCCCATGAGTGAATAACATCAGCTCCTGTAACAATAACTCTTATATGAGTATCAACAGGTACTATTACTCTATTATCTACATCTAATAATCTAAATTGACCTAATTCTAAATCTGATTCTGGAATCATATATGAATCAAATTCTATAGAATCACCACTATCATTTACATAATCACTGTATTCGTATGACCAATACCATTGATGTCCTACAACTTTAATTGTTATTGTAGGTGAGATAACTTCATCTAATAAAATATAATAATCTGAATGAAGGGAAAGCAATAGCAATTAAGATAAAAGCTGGTGTGATTGTCCAGATTAATTCAATTAATGTACCGTGATTTAAGTATTTATGTACAATTGCACTTTTACTACTATTATAGTAATAAATAATTGAAGTTAATACCCAGAAAACTCCTACTGAAATTACAACAAGGTAAAAAAAGATTGTGTTGTGTAATTCAACAATCCCAGTGAATCCTGGAGCTGCACTATCTTGGAAACCTATTTGCCAAGGATGTGGAGCATCATTAAATATAGTATTTAAAAAAGAAAAATTAAAAATCATTTTTATTTAAAATTTGTGTATACCTTAGGTAATATATTACTAATACCAATTTATATTAAGATTAAATTATTTTTTTAGTTTTTGTCCTTTGTTTATAGATAAGAAAATAAGATTATTTATTTTCTTCTTATGTAATAAAAATAAAGAGGGTAAGTATTAGAAATAAAAAATAAATTATAAAAAAATATAACCCCAAAAAAACTAGGAATTAGAAATAATTAGTTTTTTTGGGATTGGATTAAAGTAATAAATTTATACTCTCAGCTCATACTTTATAATTTATTAAACATAAAGTATTAAAGTACAGTTTTGTTTCACCCTCCCTCCTCCCCTTTTTTTTATATAAAAAAAGGATAGAGGGGGGAGGATAGAGGATGTACTGCTGAAAATATTATTTAGTAAAACTAAATAAACCACTGCTAAACCTAAGGTGTTTATATAGTATAAATACTATTCTGAGTATAAAATAGACAGTGAAAGATTATGATAAAATAAAATATATATAATAATATAGCTATCCCCCCACCCTGTGGGCCCCACTTGATTTATAAGGGCCCACATTCCACAATCCACAATCCACAATCCACAAAGTGGGCTGGGGTGGGCTGGGCTGGCGTGGGCGGCAAGGAGGGGTGGGCAAATTTATTAAATATATATTCTTTTTTTGATTTTATTTCTTCCCTTTTTTTTAATTAAATTAAATTAAATTAAATTAAATTATTAAAAAGAAAAAGACCAAAATATATTATTACTTATAAAAATTTATAAGAAAATAATACATGCCCCCCTTTTTTTATTTATAGAGGGCAGTGCAACGTTAGCTCTGGAAAAGAAAGTTAAATCTAACTTTCCTTTATTCTTTTTCTCCTTTTTTTTATTATTATAAAAAAAAAAGGCATAAAGAAATTAAGAATATAGTCTTTATCAGAATCGAACTGATACTTGCTACGTGAAGGTAGCTGTACTGCCTTTATACAAAAAGACCCGGTCTTTATTTTATTTCTATTGCGGCATCAGGAATTGAACCTGCTCTAACAGCTCATGAGGCTATTGTGCCAACCTTTACACTATACCGCATGTATGGACACTATCTTATTATTAAGATTTTATTTTTGTTTTACGAACAAAGAGACTTGAACTCTTAAGGGATATTCCCACTTCTACTTAAGAGAAGATTGTTTACCAATTTCAACATGTTCGTTTCCTTTTTTTTAATTAAAAAAAAAGGGAGGGAAGGGCAAAATCTAATAATCTAATTATAATATTTTATTTTATTTAATTATAAGACTCTTTTTAATTCTATTCTTTTATTAATACCCGGCTTTATTCTTAAATCCACAATCATCTTGTTTATTTTGGAGGATTAGCGTAAAGTAGAGTAAAGAAAGATAAGAACAGTTAAAATGTGACACCCAAAGAACAATTCATCTGTTTCTTCAATAGCACCTTCTATCTTTTTAGGACAGTTATTCAATTTATTAATGGTTTTAATTAATGTTATACATTTAAAACATTTATTACTGGTCTTAATGTTTTTGTTATGTTTTTTTGAGTGGGTAAACCACCAAATGACATGCATCATACACTTAAAAATTTATTTAGTATAGTCAATGACACGGTCCCAAAGGTTAACACCTGAGCCAACGTAATAATTGCCTGTTACTGTGTTAAACCAACAATATACACCACTTAAACCATTCAAAAATTTTTTACAGTTGGGGTCAACTTTTAATAAGTCATAAGTAGTACTTCAAATGTAGTTAAAATTTGGTTGCTTTTTGTTCATATTTTTGTTCATATTTGTGTTCATGTTTATGTTCATTTTATTATGAGTACAATACAAGGAAGCCAATCATCAAAGCAAATAGCCCCGTTGCTTCAGCATTAAACTCTTTTTGACTAGCTCTTTCTATATCTTTATAATATTGCCCCCAAAAAATTAGTTAGAATTATTTTAATTCCTAGTTTTTTTGGGGATCTGCTAATTCTTTTTCCAGTTTTTCCTTTTGATTTTTTTTACTGGAATGCTCAACCTTTTCTTCATCATTATCATCTGAACGTTCACGTTTTTTCCCTGAAACGTAAAGAAGAATAGAATCTGAAATTAACCTCAGTAATAAATTGAAACATAAAAAAAAGTCACACAACATCCATAAAATGTCAGTAAAGAATACCACCCTGAAAAATAACAAAAATTTATTCCTATTATTACTATCGTCTTCGTCTTCGTCTTCCAACCTTCCCCATGTTATCATATCCTCCTGCCCATTAATCGACAATTCAATCTCGTCTTGGATAACAGGCAGGTCAGGGATAGGACCCCTATCCCAACCTTTTTATGAACATTAGCATAAAGAAAAGGTGATGGTTTAAAATTTATTACTATGAACCTCAGTAGTAAATAGATACGTATAAAAAAGCCAAACGACATCGACAAAATGTCAGTAAAGAATACCACCCTCAACAAATATGTTAATTTAAAGGAGTTGACTCGTCTTACACCCTATCTTCTAGGTGATATGATAAGAGTTCTCCCTCAATTATAAAAAGAATAGGGGAGAAATAAAAGTTTTTTTGGGAGAATGCTCAAACAACCAAACCTTTTTTATTTACAGGGTAAGGCTCTCCTTCTACAAAGATGATTAGTTTTATTTGCTAAATTTAGTCATTTCACCATAAAACTAGTTATAATTAATTATCCCGGTATTATTAAAATTTAATTAAATTAAATTTTAATTAGAGCCTAGTTTTTTGGGTGGATTAACAGAAAAATGGTATGATTTTTTCAAAATTATCCTTAAATTTAAGACATTGATAATCAACCCTAGTTCGTTTAAATATAAGAATATGTACCGCAACCAGAGAAAATCAATTAAACTTCTAATCAGAATCTCATCCCTTCTATTTTTAGTTATACAAAATACTAATTTTACGTAAAACCCAAAAGAAGTCTTGTTTTCAGTTATCGAGAAACAACCATCTCCAGATGTTAAACCCGCCGTTCAATAAGGATGTGGAATATTTGTATTTACAGATAAAGGTTTTAAGGCTGGCATAGTGTTAGGAAAAGCAACCTTTAATGATTCGGTTATACCATGGTTTACATAAGCTTTAATAAAGATAATCTACTGTAAACCTTCCATTGTTAAATGTTCTTTAGCATTAATCATGTTTACTACGGATATAAAAATAAGGAAATCACCTAACTTTTGAGTTATTTAAAGGATATTTGACAAAGTGATGACTGTAGTTATATCTTCCATAGAAGATACAAAGTATTCACAGTTTTTATCCACAGATATTCTACCTACACCTCCAAAATAAGATTGAATCTTTTGCAATAAGGTAAGTCTAGCAAATAAGACAGTTTGATAAGACACATTCTACATGTCAACCTATACGAGTTTTCGTAGTCCTTCAAATTTAAATCAGAATTTATTTTAAATTGCGCTTGAATCTCTCATTGATAAATTTATTCTTATCAATTTTTATTTGTGAAAAAGTCTAGGGAAATACTATCCAAGTTGGACCCTGGGAGATAACTTTCCAATAAACTTTCTCCATTTTAGAGTTGGTCCTCACCCTAAAACACTAGTTAGATTTATTCTAATTCCTAGTTTTTAGGGGATTCCGATTTAAAAAATTAAAAATTATTTTTCTTCCTTTATTCATTTCTGCTTTTATTTTACGTATTTAATCTAGTCCCTCTTGATTTAAATGACTTTTGTCTATCCCCCTTTTTTTAAGGATATCAGCGATTTGGATAAAATTAGAAAAATCGTTACTTTTAAGACATAAAATAGGATATTTAATAAAGAAAGGAATTATTTATCATAAATATCACTTAACTTATGTACAACAATATCTAATAATTGAACATTTTCACCTTCAAGTAAATGACCACATCCTAAAAAATTTTTAATATTAGTTAATAAAAATCTATCTCGAGTATGTTGAGTAATTTTAAATCTTAAAATTGTTTGATAACCTAAAGAAATTGTTTTTGACTGTTTAATGTTGACTAAAAAAACACCCTCAGCACTAGTAAATCCTTAAATTCACATAGGGTCAGGAATAATCCAAAAAAACTAGTTAGAATTATTTCTAATGACTAGTTTTTTTTTGGGGGTTATTAGAAACTATAGGTCTATTTACAGGAACAACTTCAGGTAAAGCTGTTTTTAATTAATCTTAAAGTCCTAAATTTAAGGATGCTTTGAATGCAAAATTTATCTAGACCTTTTTTAGTCTAGTGTACCAGCAGACTGGGCCGCCTGTAGAAGATACAAAGTAAAGTAGAATGGTAGAATAATTGTTTGATAGTAAAAACAATAATTTAAGTAGAGTAGATTTTGGGTCATTTATAAGAAAATAACTAAAAATAAGATGAGAAGATGCAACTTCACTTAGAAAATAAAAAATAAAAGAATAGAATTAAAAAGAGTAAAGTTATTCATTTTATCTATTTAAGTAAAGAAGAGAGATAATCTTTACTAAATAGTAATAATATAAATAATTTGTTCAAAGACTAAATATATCTTATAAATTTTACTAAAGAATACCCAAAAAAACTAGTTAGAATTATTTCTAATGACTAGTTTTTTGGTAGGGGTATAAGATCTGGGGTGCTCCTAAATTAAAAATTTATTTTTCTTCTAAAAGAGTAGAGTTTATCCTTTATCCGTAAAAGGGGCAAAGATGGGAGGAAGATATAAAAAGGGAAAAGAGCATAGTTTAATTGGTAGAATTGTGGTCTCCAAAACCTTAGGTAGGTGTTCGAGTCACCTTGCTCTTGCAAAATAAAAATAATAGTTCCCTCTGTGCTCTCCAGGAAATTCAGTTCCACCATTATCCCTGCTTTTAATCATTGTTCCAATACGTGTTTGTGTCGTATCGGAGTTTTTTCATTAAGAACTTGTGGCTTATCCTGTCAAAACATTTAGCTATGTCAGCTTCCACTATTCAATGAGGGTGAATAGTTTTATCCATAAGAATGATTATGGCAGTGACTGCGTCATGTGTGGACCTTGATTTCCTGAACCCAAAGGAGTTTTTGTCTGATTTGGCTTCTACAGCCGGGTCAATTCCTAAATGATATATTACTTGAACTGCTCGGTCAATCATTGTCGGAATACCTAACGGACGTTTTTCCTTTGAGCCTGGTTTGGTAATCATTACCCTTCTTACAAGCTGTGCTTTATAATTCTCGGGATGCTTCATTATACTATTCAGCTCTTCTATAGCTTTTAAATATTCTGTCGGACTGTTTCAGGTAATTCCATCTACTCCAGCCGTCTTACTTCCTTTGTTGGTTACAACTTTTCTTATTGCCAAAGCTTTCGCTTCAAAACTTTGCAGCAATATTCATTGTAAATTATACACTTCTTTCATATTATTCTTCGATGTAGCAAAAACTAAAAATAAATTAAATTTGGGTCTCCCTATATTATAATTTATTTTAATCCTCCGGATAGTATTCTTTATCTCTTTCTGCCAAAAGAGGGAGTTTCAGGAGTTCTAGCTGTGATAATCATGTCGTCGGCGTATCGGATCACATTAACTCCTTGACTAATACCTTTTATCAAAGGATTTACCAATTTAATTGTTTCTTCTAACCCGTTTAACGCAACGTTACATAAGTTGGTGACATGATTCCTCCCTGTGGCGTTCCCTCTAAGATAAAAATATTATGTTATATACAAATCCACATACTTATAACATGTGACCTGCTGTAATATTTGCTGCTAATCTTAAACCTAATGATACATTTCTAGCTAAATAAGAAATAAATTCTATTAATACTAATAAAGTATCTTAATAAATTTCTTTTTAATTAAAGATACAAAGTAATGAATGTAATGAATGGAATGGGTATTAAAGACATTACAATTACATTACATAAATTAAAAATTCATTAAGGAGAGTGATATTGTTAAAATAATTCTCTTATTTTATTTTCTATTTTATTTTAAATTAAAACTAAGAACATAGTTTCTGCAAGTTGTTTGGGTGGTGTTTGAATCAGCGATTGTGTATTATCATTTTGTGGATGTTGTGTGGCTATTTCTGTATGCATCAGTATATATTTGGGGATCAGATTCGATTATTTAATGAATAACAATATAGATATAAATTACTCCCCATTATTCTTTTTTTTTTAGAGGGAGCTAGCTCCTCTATTTTAGAAACTATCACTATCTATCTATTCAAGAGTAAAGAATAATCTTGTAAAGTAAAATAAAAGTTATATTGTTAAATTTATCTTAATTCACTTTCTTTAAATAAAATAATTCCCCAATTTAAATAAAAAGAAATTTTAATCTTTTACTTATTTAAATTAAATAGATTTTAAGTACTATTCTATTTTTATGAAATAAATTAAAATAAAATCTTTAACTTTTAGATTTTAACAAAGAAAAAATAATAAGAGAAATAAATTAGATCATATAGAATAGGGGAGGGAGAATCTCTAAATAAATTTAAAGGAAAAAGAAATTTATCTTTACTTAATCTTTATTTATTTATTATTTAGAAATAGGGCAAGGAATAGAAGATAAATGAGATTACTGATAAAGATCTAAAAGATAGAGAGATGTTGTTAAATGGACTTTATATTTTTATTTTAAGAGAGCTCCCTTATTCATTATTTTTCTTTTTATAATTATTTAAGCACACTTTATATTTCTTATATCTTTCATTGCTTGTGTTGCTGAATGTGCTAGACCTCCTTTCGATAATGTTAAAGCTAAATCTTAGAATATATTGGACACGAGAAGTTATTATTTGTTGTCCTTCGGATATTTATAGTAACTATTAATTCCGTTAATTATTCTATTGATTTTCGTAATGGCTAAAACTTGTGGTTCTGAATAATGAGAAAAGTTTGGTTTTGGGTTATAAAGAGATGTAAGAATAGTCATAGTTTATAAATAAAAAAATTATTAAAAAAAAAAGGTA
>MQVO02000060.1:0-101298 GCA_001986395.2 Irpex lacteus | reverse complement strand
TTTTATCTGTTTCGATGTCATTCCACCACACAATGACGTCCCCACCCTCGGGCCGGTCACTGGCGTCGCTTATCCCATCGAGGACACCAATGTCGCCCTGTGCTACGGTGATAGCTCTATGAGTAAGTAAGAAGCTCGAATGCTTGTCCTGGAGACAGTCCAAGCGCCTCGGTCGCCCGAATAACATTACGCTCCTTCTTCATAAGCCTTAGCAACCTACACACAAAGAAGAGCGTATAAGCACCACAATACATGTGAGCAGGAGTTACACATACGTAAAAGGATTCATGTCCGTCTCGGGGATTACAGCGCCGTTCAACCAGACCATGCTCACACCGGCTGAGCCATCGCATGGTTCGTCTGCACTCCTCCTCCAGTTCCTCGTTCACACTAACGCGTCTGGCAATTGCAGATGCGTATTTCGGGAAGTTTTGGCTGATTTGTTTGAGGGTTGACAGAGCGTCTTCTGAATCGTACAGCAGTTGTGTAGACTGGAGAGCGAGGCGTAAGAGTTCAGACTCTGACAGAGCTTCGCTGTATGAAACATTGGCGGGTTCAGGATATTGATGTATTAGCGTGACAATGGGGTCGGTCTCGAGTGGGGCGTCTGAGTCTGTGGCGGTCTCTGAAGTCTGCACGTTGTCTCCTGTATACACATGCCACTTTGAATGAGCCGTCAATGATCGCTCCAGAGCAGTACACAACATACCTGAGACACGGTCATCTAACGCGAGATATTCCATTTTTCTTGAGGTCGAGGGGCGACACCATATCCAGACAATGGGGCCTGCGAGAGTTTTCCTGACGAAGGTGATGGTGCATGCCGAAAAACGACGTATTCCACATGTGGAGATGATCCCTGAGAGGCACGGTACAGCGGTTTCATGCAGCTGTCTGAAGTTCTTGGAAGCGGTGAGCCATAAAGAATTGCCGTTCGGGAAGGGTCTCTCCGCATTCAGAGCTGGAGCGGGCAGTATATGGTCAAAGGGGAGATATCTTGGGGTTGTCGAAGTGCTGCGTGCGTCCCTTAGTCGTGAGCTATAGTTCCCAGTATCCCCGACTAAACGATGACGCACCTGTTGTTCTCTGCATCCTCTTGTGTTATGCGCACCCTCGATCTCCTCGACTCCGATCAACTTCTCCAACGTCTCTCCATCACAAACCACCTTGCCATACCAGTCCACCCAGCTCTCACACCTTCCTTCCTCGCTTTGTAGCTCCCTCACTTTCTTTTCCTCTCTGTCCGTATAATACTGATACGCAGCTTCAATCCTCGGTAACGCAGAGTGCAACGCGACGTTTCATCTCCACCTCCGCCAACGTTCCCGTCTCCCACAGATATCCAGCTTGCAATGCCGTCCATAAGCAGAGGTCGTACACCTGTTTTGGAGTATCGGAAGGTTTGACGGTGTGTTGTGGTTCAAGAGTGGGATCGGTCAGAGCGTTGAGAAGGACGAAGAAGGCATCGGGTTTGGGAGGGGAGCTCTGTGGCTATGGTTTCTCTGTCACATACGCACAAAACGCATTAAAAACGGGAAGAGCTAATACTATGAATGCAGAGTGGAGAACGTACACAACTTCGACGAACGTCGAGGGCCGATTCCACGAGGTCTTCAGCTCCACGCGCACGTCTGTGTTAGCCAGTACCAAGCCCCCTCCACCCCCAATTAACACACCAGCCAGAAGCAGCCCTCTTGATATCCGACTCTTCATGGCTGCTCGAGACAACGGTAGAGTGAGAGAGTCGGTTAACGCGACGCGACGCGCCCTCGGGGTTTGTCGTCTTCTGCCACGTCAGTCTGACGACGTGTTACCTACAATCAACAAGTCATATAGATATCCAGTTGTGAATGTATCGATAGCATGTCACTTACCAAATCTATGTTGCCGACAGGGAGATGTCTTCAGTCACAGTGGAAGAGGGCGTGAGGTAAGTAGTGGTGTAGTCAATAACGATGACGCGCGGCCAGATAATTGGGGAAAAGAAACCTGCCGAAATAGGCAGTTCAAGATGATTCAACGTCTCGCGTGAGCTCTATAGATATCACTGTTGAAAACACGCATGAGCCAGTGTAAGCCCCATGTTAGGTGTGTAGGAATTGAAACACCCAAAGAAGAACTCAAATACAGATACGACGAAAGGAATGGAGAGGATTTAGTATTCCATACATCTGCTCTACGCACTGTCCTATTGATACTCATACAATAAAGCTGCTGGCATATTGAATCGTCGTTACCTATATCGGCACCGCGCCCTGTCCAAACACCTCGGCCCTGATTCCTCTTGCCATCCACTCCCCTCTGCTTCAATCCAACGCCAACATCCCTCATGAAACCCTCCGGACCACATACATAATACACGGTGTTGGGGTCGTCAATGTACAACGCCTCACCCGGTACCTTGGACACTTCAAAGCGTCCCGTGAAGTCGAAATCGGAGCCTTGAACAGCGTCCCCCTCAGGTGTGTTGTAGAACACCGCCCTCCTGACACGGTCGCCATGTTTCTTCAGATCTTCAAAGATCTCATCGTGGAGCGCATGTGCTTTGCGAGATCGCACTACTTGCACCCATCCCACCTTTCTTGGCTTTTCAGTGGATGCCAGGACGGCGTGGAGCATGGGAGGACAGGCGTCACGCCGACACCTGCACTGATAAACACAACTGGGCCAGTTTCGGTCTCGTCGAGGAAGAAGTCGCCGAAGGGGGCGGAGAGTTCAACGGAGTCACCCTCGTTGAGGTGGTCATGGAGAAGGTTGGAGAGCCAGCCGAGCTGGGAGGATTGGGCGGCAGTGATTTTACCGGTGTTCGGGTCAGTGATGGAGAGACCGCGGTCACGGCGGACGGAAATACGAAGGTGTGAGGGGTTGGGAGAGGCGGAAAGGGAGTATCTATATATTATGGTTAGTACGAGGAAGGACGCAAATGAGGACTGAGCTTACTGTCTCGATTGATTGAAGCCGAGTTCCTTGACGAACTTTTGTAGAGAGATGTATTGTCCGGGTTTGTACACTGGGAGAGGCTTGCCATCCTTTGGCTCAAAGTAGAAGGACACAACGTCCTCGGCCTCCTGCACCTTTCTCCTCACCACAAATTCGCGCCATCCTCTCCACCCGCCGTTCTTGTAGAGTTCCTCCTCCCTTCCGAAGCACAATCTGGCAAGATGCCAGTAGGCGGCTCCCCACGCGTCGTAAAGCTCGCCCTTGAAGACGTCGGCGCCAACGACAGTGGTGATAGCTGCCAGAAGATACTTGCCGACAATGGCGTACTGGGCAGGTTTGATGCCGAGGGAGGCATGCTTATTGCAGAGACGCTCGACAGCCGGAAGGAGGGGAGTAAGGTCGTCGATGTTGGCTGCGTAGGCGTAGACTGCACGAGCGAGAGCCTCAGCTTGATCACCTCGCTGTAGAAAACCATAAGTCTTGGTGGTTAATCGGAATCAGAATCAACGCGTACCTGCTGCTTGCTGTGGTTAAAGATGTTCCTGAGCTCAGGATTCTCGTCGATCATGGTCTTGTAGAAGACCTTGGTGATTTCATTGCCGTGTTGCTGAAGGACAGGCACAGTGGCTTTAATCAGTTCCTTCTGGTGATCACTGAGTGGAGGAGGGTTGGGAAGAGCATTGACTTCTTCTTCATAGGAGGTCGACATGATTATCGTTGGTAGATCAAGCAAGGTGAGATGTGTTAGCGATGGTGGGTAGAGAGTGTAGGTTAGCAAGTTGCCATTGCACTGTATTTAAATTGTCTCTTCCCGAACTTGCACAAGGTATGCGCGTTGTCGGTAGCCCGTATTTCGGAAAACAGATGGCCAAGTGAAGAAGGGGTAGAGAAAACGGCATGTGCGAAATGGATGTCGCAAAAAAGAATCGCAATGAGCCGAGGTCGTTCGAGCCACTTGTTGCCGTAGAATATGAACTCTGAATTGCGGGGTACAAGGCAGATGACTCAAGATCTTCCAAGATAACCCGGAACGCTACGCAAATCTTCAGAAATCCACGTAATCTCATTCGATGGGCGATCGGCCGAGATGAACGAGG
Organism: Irpex lacteus; assembly: GCA_001986395.2. Lineage (NCBI taxonomy): Eukaryota > Fungi > Basidiomycota > Agaricomycetes > Polyporales > Irpicaceae > Irpex > Irpex lacteus. Next base: position 97,261 of record MQVO02000060.1, on the reverse strand, counting down.
CTCGTCGAGATCTACGAGCCCGGGTCATAATCTAGAGCGCTGGAATCTCATTGGTCTTCCTCCGTCGGAGGTTCCTCGTTGCTGGTGGTGAGCACGACATGTCCGTCGCCTGTCTTATATCAGCAACAGCCATGTATCCTAATTGCGTTTCAAAGCTGATCTGGAGCTAATTACACTCTGGGCAAAGGCACATCCAGCGGATAGTCACGGAAAGCGAGGTTGCTAGAGAGAAAAATAAACGTCGCCGGATGTTGCCCAATATAATTGCCAAGTTGTCCCCATGAGTCCCGGTAAACGACGACTCTCAAGATTACGTAGAAGAGTCGTGGAGTCAGTTTGATGTTTCCATGTCAGACCTGAAATAAGTATTTGGTTTGACCGCTTAGTTAGGGCCGCCGATCGCGGGGCCTGACGCGGACGGGCCATCACTCGAGGTCGGAGGTACGATCGAGTTAATACTTTACTATAGCAGTCTTAACAGTTGAATTTTCTCACACACGATAGCGATTACTGATAAGTAGTCGCAGACGTTGAACTAATCTGAACTGCCTCTTTGGGCAGTTCTCACATCATGATCCCCATCAATTATTTGCGCGCGTCATCGGTACTTTGGTGTCCGATTGACTACTCTTAGCAGCAAACAGTGTCTCTTGCGGAAGGTGCACGTTTGCGCACCAGGGGCTTACGCATAGGGAATAAGGGTAGATATCTAGCCCCCAATGATCAACGCCGAATATTCGTACACTGCAGTGGGCTGTTAGTTGACTTCGAGGACAGTCTGATAGCGTCGTATTGATGTAGATAAAAACTTCGTAGAATCATCTCGGTTTCAAATCCGCCTCTACCCCTTCGTCGACAGTTATGTCCTGAGGGCATTATAGTCGCCATTGGCACGGACACCGTCACGGTTCAAGCTAAATCACTCGACACTGCCAGAAAACACACATAGAAAACGTTCTATACAGCATGACAAGATAAAGTACAAAGCAGAACTAGGAGATAAGCTGGAAGAACCAACGGGCATCGACGTAGGCACTACAGCCTCGCTTGTGTGTAGCACTGTTTGATAGGAAGATGAACGATATACCTCCGGATGCTCCCCCCTTACAACCCTAACCATGCCCCAAGCTCTTCCCAAAGCTCCTCTCTCTTCCTTCGCCAAGTGTTCTGTCTCGTCTCCACGCATTTGACACAAAACCCAGCCTCGAGCCAATCCAGCTCTCCCAGTTGCTCTAGCCCGCAAATGGGATCGAGGATCCAGTCTTCCAAGAACCCCGACTCTATGACTTTCTCGGCCCACAGGGCAGCGTTTTCCTTCCACGCCATCGCGCAACGACCTTCCGTTGAATCATCGAGAGCCTCGGACTCGGACCGATCTATGGTTGGGAGAGAATGGCCAGGTTCGAACGACGCGCAGCCGACGAGTGAAATCCATGATTTACTCAATTTCTCCCTGGCAACTACAAGTCGCAAGAGATCTGCACGGCCAAGCCTCGCGCGCCCGACGAGATCGCTGCCGTCAACCGACAGTATCTCCGCGTCTTCATTGTCCCTGTCGGATACGTTCATTTGCGCGAAGCCTTCACTTCGCAGCAACTCGTAGAACGCACGCTTGAGGAGTGAGGGTACCTTATACTTCCTGGAGATGACGACAGTCTCCGCCGCATAAGGGATTCGACTTAGGGTGACACAGGAGAGTTTGTCTGACCACATCGTGGTGAGTTTGTAGGTAGCGATCGCGTCCAGCTGCCCGAACTTCAGTGTACGTGCCGCACAAAACACTGAGAGGAGATTCGGGTACTGGGGCGACTCCTCAATGAAGTCCCTGGTGATGTGAACGATTGTAGGTCAGTACAAAACGTTTATATCAAACGGCAGTAAAAATATGAGAATACGAACGCGATAGATTCAAATGCCTTCAATAACGCTTCAAAATCGCGCGGGGACACCTCTGTGACTTGGAACACTGGACACTTGTCGCCTGCCAAGCTGGGCTGCAAAGACACAGCTCCTGCATCATTTGCGTCTTTCCTGGCCCTATCTTCGATTAGCTGGGCAAAGAATTGGGAGTGTTTCTCCAAACGGCTTCGAGGAAGATGGTACAGGGTATCTTTGACCTGTACCACAATCGAGTCTTCTAGCAAGGTTCTTCGAGAAACGAACGTGACCGCAGAGGAAGTCTGCGGAGGAACGAAAGACGTCAAAGGCGGAGAGGCAGCATGGGATGATGAGGGAGCAGGAGGAGTCAGTGAAGGAGTGACAATAGGAGCAGCGGCTGAAGTGGTAGTGGAGATGGAAGCAGTAACGGCAGTAGATGGACTGGCAGAGCCGGAGTGTCGTGCGCGTTTCAAGAACTGCATGACTTCTTCCTCGGAATCCTCTCCTTCGCCGTCGTCTTCATCACGTACATGCTCGATCTGCGGCCCGGCTTCATCCTCGGAATCTTGTAATGGCATGGAACGCAAAGGGGTCGGTAGGTAGGTATAAGCTGGCCGGGAAAGTAAGTCCAGTGATGAAGTTGACGGTTGTACACTCGTGTTGAGTGAGCGCGTTACACGCATCTCGCGCACACCTCCGACATCCCGAGCCCGTGTATTCCACTGAGTAGCCGTACGCTTCCGTTTCCCAGACATGGTTACCGTGCTAAATGGAGTTCGTGAGTAATCAATTTGGGATTCTTTCTGAGTTATAGGCCTCAGTTTGCTGGATCCCTGGGTAAACACGTCGACTGAATCTGAATCCGAGTCCGAGCCCGAATCTGACTCCACTCCTTCTTGTACTGAAGGACGCGTCCACGCAGCTGATGTAGACAGTCGGAAACTAGGGGGAGAAGGAGATGTTCTAACGCCTGGTGACTGAGGTCTCGCAACACCCCTGGAAGAGTGCAAGAAGTCGACTGACGAAGGAGCTTCTGCATGGTCTTTTTCAGAACGGGCTGCGCCAGGCTGATCTGCTGGTCCGAGAGCAGGACGCGGAGTGTTATGACTAGGAGATGAAGCGGGGAGCGGATTGTCAAGCGGTAAGTGTACGGGTAGTGAGCCATGTTGTTGTTGATTCACAGCGAGAGACGACATGTTATGTCTTTCGAGCGATTCGGTAGGCGGGTGCACAGAGGGGGCACGAACAGGGGGTGATACAGATGGTGACTCATGTGCCGTAGGGGACGGGATCCTACGATTGTTAGATAACATGGAAGGTGTAGATGGAGCCACAGGGAGGTGTTCTTCGTCTACCGCTGAAGATGACATACCGCGATCTGTGTCCGGTGCCAGAGAGGAAGGGACGGGCGAATGGATTGGTGGTGACCCGGCCTGTGGCCGATCCCGGCGATCCGCTTCAGGAGACAAAATGGCGTTAATATGGCCACCGATATTGTATGAGACTGACGCCGTGCGGATGGATGGTGGGCAGACGGAAGGGCGTCCCGGCTGGCTCAACGAGGATGGGAAGGTATCGTGACTATTATAGGATATAGGGGGCGGGTGAATAGATGACGTTGGAGCAGGACGTAGTGGTTCTTGCAGTTCGTTCACTTTGCGATGTGCCGAACTGTGCTCGTTGGATCCTACCAGAGGCGAGCGCATAGCTGGTAGACGAATAGTGAGCCGTTGCGACACCGGGGTCGAGTTAGCGGACGGTGGTTCAGCAGGGAGCGGCACACGCTGTAGCTGGGATATACTGTGGTAGTTCATAGGTGAGCTGTTTGTAACCCTGGACAGCGATGTAGATGATGATGCTGGAGGACGAGATAAGTTTTCGCCTCGTAGTGCAGGGCTTGACTGACTTGTAGGCTCCGTAGCGGCTGAACCTGGGACTATCGGGGTTGTTTTTTCTAACAAGGGCATGGGTGTTGAAGAGGAACCGTTGGAATGGCCGTTGGTTACTATAGGAGTCTGCTGGTGTGCGTGAGAGGCCTGGGTAGACTTCATTACAGCAAGTAAAGCATTGCGATTAGACGGAGCATTCGGCGACGGACTTGTACGTCCCCCCGTCTTTTCTGTAAGATGCAAAATTTTATTCTCTCCATTTGAAAAGATGTTCTAGCGATGAATCATCAACATACCTATTGCCACGGAGCGCGATGTTGCTTGTAATGAGGCGAGGCTTATCTCAGGAGAAGATGGTGGCGACGGAGTCGCGTGCGGTGGTGGAACCTTCTCTGAGTCTTGGGCTGTCTTGGTAGCATGTGACGCCCGAGTATTTGACCGGAGATTCCTGGACGGTCCCGCGCGCCCACTATTCTGATCTATGATACGAGAGGTCTTCAATTCAGGAATGACAGATACACGAAGACGCGTAGCTAACCTATGGTGGCAAAGAGTGCTTGAGTGTTTGCAGAGGCAGTTAGCCGTAGGGACGTGAGAGGAGAATGGGTAGTGGGCGGGTGGTCTGTTTGCGCAGTACCACCCGAAGCAATAAGCAGCGGCATTGGCGCACTGGGTGGAAGGTCCGTGGATAATCGTACATGTTCTTCATCCTTTTCTACGATACAAAGAATGTTAAGCGTTGAGTATAACAGCACAGAGCAGAGATCAACTGACCTATTGCAGAAGAACATGATATTCGTTCTGAGGAGGGATGGACAGGTTCTGGAGAAGAAGGAGGCGACGGAGTACTACGAGGGCGTGAGCCAGACCTCCCAAAGTTACCAACCGTAGAAGGTGTCGCCGAAGATGCGTTTCGCTTTCGATTGCCATTCGTGCCAGAAGCAGAACCTCTAGTGGATAGGCGCAACTTTTTTGCTCGCTCTGCCGCTCGCAAGTCGCGTGAACTTACCGAGCTAGGGAGTTCGTGACGAATTCGTGCAGACTTGCGAATTACAGGCTCATTATAGCGGGAGCTCTTTCCTGCAATCACAGTACTGGTGCTTTGTTGCGCTGGAAGGCGAGACTGCCGAGGTTTTCGCGGAAGCGAAGGTTTGACTTGCAATTGAAGGGGCGAATCCGCCACTGGACTGTCCGAGGGTTTTGTTTTACCAGGTAAATACAGTCGAGCCCAGCCTTCGTCTCTGGGTTTGCAAGTGCTGGCATAGGCTGTGCCTTCGCAGCGACCACAAGGTTGGCCACGTGTGCAGTATTGCTTGTCGTGTGAGCACCTTGCGCAGGCTTGAGGAACAATATAAATAGGACCTGTATCAGCGCCGTCCTCTTCAGGGAGTGCAAAAATATGAGCTGCGGCAATTCGGGCGTCGAGACCATTTGGAAGATTGCGCGGTTTATATACCCCTTTTGGCCAGTTTTTAGTATATGCCGGGAGCGAGGGATCAGAAGTGTGGCCGGAAGAGGAGCCTCTGGTAGCTCCTGCTTTCTTTTTCATATATTCTCAGATGTCTGCAATTGAAGTTAGAAGTGTTCAAGTGGCTGCAAAGTACGGTTAAATGATCACCAGATGCCCGGGCTACTAGTAATGTGGTTGTGTAGCAACATCAAACATCGGCGCTAGCGCTTTTACGCCACAAAGGAGGCCGATCCAAATTAGGAAGCCTAATATGAAGGCTGCCGCAACAGCCTGAGTTCGCAATGGAGCAGATGCATGGATGATAACACTGTCCGTAAGTACTGAAGTATCCTGGGGTATTGAATGAGAGTAAGTGGTACTGGTGGCTATCAGCCAGTGAACTTGAACCCGTCTTTCTCTCGTTTTAGTGCGACAGGTGAGTAGTAGTACCAGTAGTCATAGTAATACACTTACTGGCATAAACATCGAATGATGAACTTTCTCTATGCCTCGCCTTACATATCACATTTGCACCACTGACGGGGTCATGCACAACGGCAGGTCGTTACTTAGCTACTGATCAGTGTCGTTACGCACTTAAGTAACTTATCCGGGGCTGTCCCTCACGCCACTCACGGGTGCCAATCATAGGTCAGACGATTCAGGATTTACGACGTACAACATTGATAATACACAAGGGCTGAGCGAAGGTAGAACATAGCCGTAAAGTAAAGACAAACATCGGCCGCTCAGGTCCTACATCAGGTCATCGTCGTTGTACATGGGATTCTCCTTGGCAGCAGTTTCCCGCTTGTCGGTGTACTGATCAACGTGGTCTTTGGTAACGTCTTCGATTTCTTTTGGAACTGTTCAAGCGGCGCGACCATGAGTACGCGACTGGAGACGATGCAACCAGTTCTTACCGGGTTGGGTCACCGCAGGTAGGACGTTCTGAAGAGCAGACTTGATGCCATCCAGCCTTTGGTCAATCGCACTAACGAATTTCTATTTGAGACGACAATCATGGTTCTTAAGTCAACCTCATCCTGAGAGGTCAAAATGACCTGAAACTCACCTTCTGGTCAGCTGCAACGAGGGCCGAGATTTGCTTGCTGGCATCAGTAGACTGCTTCTGAAGCTCTTGTTGTTTTCTCTCGAGGGATGCTGCGATATAATGATGAGATGACGAGGCAATGAACAGAAATAGCCGAAGTAGGTGCGGACCTTTCAGCGCTGCTCTGCCTTTCTCGCTTGTATCGTCACTGAACTCCATCATCCCACCAACGCTCCTAGGCCAGGGTTAGAGATATGTGCGACAATCATATTGAACAAAGTCTCTAGCCACTCGCACTTACCTCTGAGCAGGCATTATATACCTATCCGAGACTTCGAGGTAGACGGTGGCAATCTTCTCCGAGAGCATGCTGACCTTGAGTGGCAACATCATCTGCGTGTAGATGAGCTGGCGGGCAAGATCTGAACAATGACGCCTGAATATATTTTCACCGATGAGATGGTAGCGAGCAGTCTCACCTCCAATTTTCACACCACCGAGTTTGGCCGTACTGTCCATCGTCTTGGCCCAACGTTCAACCGAGGGTTTGAGGACATCGGCTAGTAGCGAAGCTACACTGTCGAAGAACTGGCTGATCTGAGAGAACTGTGCCTGGAGAGCTGAATGTCAAAACAAGCTGTTATGAGTATTCCGATGTCAATGCTCAAAATCCGAATGCACGTACTGGTGAAAGCGCCAACAGCCTTCTTGAGAACAGGGAGCATAGCTTTGATACCGGCGTTAGTCAACGAGAGACTCGTCAGCTGAGCGATAGTCTTGCTGATTTGCTCCTGCTGCTCGAGCAACTTCGACGTAGCAGTGTTGTACGCCTCCCGTGACGCTTCGAGGTTAGCACGAGTCTGGTCCACCTGGAACTTTGCATTCTCAACAGCCAGTTTCTGGGGCGGTCAACGACAAGCAACCATTAGCTAGTGTGGGAGAGTGAAAGGAGAAGAGAGCGTACCGCGGCACTGCTTGATGTTTCTGCGGGTGTAGGCGGTGTGGCCGGGCCAGCGCCCACTGTCCCGGGCTGCTGAAGTATCAAGTTTGTCTTCGTCACAAGCTGCTGGCTGTCAGTGATCAAGGTAGCAATCTGAGGCTTGTATTTGTCAAGCGATGTATCTTCGGATCCCTGAGCGGACTTAGAGACAGCCATGATACCCTTCGCCACGGTCAATGCGGTCTCCATGATGGGGATGAGCTGAGCTGAGACGGGCTTCGAGGGATCCAGGCGGTCCTTGATGGTGGAAAGACTGAGCTGCACATACATGCCACCCGACTGTGAGCCATCGGTACCCTGGGACCTTCATAGTAAGCGAGGTATGCTTTTCGTAGTGAGGACACACATACACTGCCACGGATCTTATCCCAATCGGGACCGCCATTAGGGCCGCCAGAAACAAGTAGCTGCAAGGCGTTAGCCAGCTGAAGCACCTTGTTGACTTCGAGAACGGCGGGGTCGGTGATGTTCGCTGCGTTAGGCTGCGTGTTCTGTGGAGAGATCTGAGGTTGAGTGGTGCCTCCGCCTGTTTGTCCGCCTTTTCCATCCTTCGCGTCTTTATCCGAACCTGTTGCATGCTGGAGCATTCCGATACCAGCCATGGCTGCTTGCTGCTTGATCGTGGCAGAGCTAATGAGTGCGTTTCCCGCCGATACAGCGAGTTGGGTTAAGCTCTCCACGGCCTGCATACCGACGAGGTCCCAGCTGGAAAAGACGGAAGAGATAAATGAGTCACGTCATAAAACAGCACTGTCATATATACTTGCCCTGTAGGGACATTCTTGACTGCGTTGTGGAAGTCGTCCTCTGCGTTGTCGAATGACTACGAATAATACTTGAGTGAGCATAGAGAAGTGTAAACGTTCAGACACATACCTTCTTCATGCGCTCATTCGTCTCCTTCGCCACTTTCACTCGCTCCTCCTCGGATTTTCGTCGTTCATCGAGAATGGCGAGTTGGGTTTGATTGGCCGCAAGCTTCTGTTCGGACGTACCAACCTACACTGATTATCAGCGGGATGCTGACTGAATATTCAGACTATCACCGTACTTGGTAAGTGCAAGCGACGACGAGCTCGCCCGCCAAGTTTTGAATGCCATGGAACGCTTCTTCCGATTCCTTCGCCGCTGAACTACATAGGAATTTAATACCTTCCGAACCGAAGATAGCACCATCAACGTACGCGCAAATGTTGGCTAGGTCGAGAGCCGACTGGATTTGGTCCGGCAGGAAGGCGTTGATCTGAGCGACCATGTGTTGCGCTGTTAAGTATGCGAGACAGCGATAACAGTATGAAAGCTTCATCCGTACCTCCCCTGGATTACCTCTGACGATAGTATATACAGCCGTCTTGATCACGTCAGGCAATTGCGACGAAGCGTTCTGGATACGGGTCATGGACTTGTGCGCAGTTCCGAACGCGGTGTAACCTTCGTTGACCTAGAAGAGAACATGAGCGGTATATAGGAGAGTGGGGCTCCATGCATTACCATTTGCATCAAACAGGCCTTGAACGATCCTGGAACTTTCGCATATTGCCATTTGTATGGGACAACGTCATCCGTGTTTATGAGGGCTTTATCGAGCGTCAATGCATACTTTTCACCATATGAGACAAGAAATCACGCACAGAAGTCATCAGTGCTTGCAGAAATAACCATGATTGAACCAAGCAAAGCAATGGATAACGGTGCTGGCTGGAGTAAATCGCCCCAGTTGGTGTTGCACCACATCCTACGAGCGAGAAAGCAACGTGAGGATCATGTACAAGGGGAATAAATGACGGTCACCAACGTCATCCAGCTGTCCTCGTTGGCATTCTTGCCAGTATTGACATGGGCGATAGCCGCACGAGTTTCTGCGAGGGTTGACATTCCTGGTAGCTGTAGGTGGAGAAGAAGTGAAGCGACAGTTCAGTTTAGGATGGTGTTGGGATCTTAACCAGCTCAAGAGGCCTTTATATACAGTAGAGGTGAGGTTAATCTGCGTGGCCGTGGACGTAAAAAGGTAAGTCCAATTTGATACGCGCATAGAACTGGACAGGGTCTGCATAGTCACTGCAGACTCAGCGTCGTGCAGCGTGGAGTTGGTCAGTTGCATCGATAAACGTACTAAGCTCCAATCATTTCTTGACATGGACAAGGAGCATGGAACTTGCACAGCAGAATGAATCGCTTTCCGGAAAAATCACCGAGATATGAGGAGATATGTTACTTTAGCATTCCAGCGCCTCTCGCACTGGCAATTGTCCGAGACCTTTCTGCATGTAGATTCCCTGAGGCAAACATATTAGCGAGAACGATTTGACTAGTGTAAAGATGAAACAGGGCCGTACTTTTCATTGAGGTCCATGCTTCGTATGATCTTCTGGTCGAACTCGACTCAAACAGAACGTCTACACGCCGATTCAGATGCCACCGCGTACGCGTACCATTTCTGCATCTGGAGTCCCAACTCGTGATCAAACGTCAAAACAATGCTGGTAAGTAAATCTTGAGTTTTCATAAAATAAGTAGTTTCTTGAGCGGGCGATAGACAAGGAAGCAGCATGCCAGTGGTAGACTTTGTAGCGGCTGACTCGGACTCAGCCGATGGCCACGCTGCCAAGTTCCCACGAATCCGGTAAAGGCCGAAGCACACGACCTGAGGCTTTTGAGTGTTCTCACCCTCTTGTCCGAGTCCAGCTGCGATGCAATGAAGATAACTCGGCAATTCTCTCGTTCCGTGGACCCTTTCAGGATTCGATCAACTTGTTCGAAGCATGGAGGAGCGATCGACATTTCAATTATCCTGATTGCTGTGATCCACGTCGCCTCTGGATATCTTGGGATCTGAGCCTGAGTATAGTGGGTATGAACGCTGAACGTTCAATACCTCACTGGTATAAGTATAGTGACCCGCTTCTCGTTGTTCGCACCAAGTTCGTACTAGCCCTTGACTTCACAGTATCAGAACAGACATGCCTGCTCATCTCGTAAGTGCCTGCTCATCTTGTGGCTGTATACGACACTAACTTCGTACTTGCTATCTGAAGAGAAGTGCAGCCTTAACTGCCGCTGTTTGTTCCAGTGGGATACGTGTGTACACGAAGACAAAGGAAGGCGATGTCCGCGAAGGCTGTAACGACACTACCGAATGGCAGCTAGCACAAGCTCGTCACAACAATAACACACGTAAGTTATCGTATACTCCTTTCAGCGCGGTTGTATAACAACATCCCTCAGGTGTTATTGACCATGGAGACGGCTGGTTTCCAGGCAAGTTTTTGTCTTTGCCACGGTCCTCGATTGTTCTCACAGATAGTAACAGGAGAACTCCGTTTCAGTTGCAGCCCGGATAGCACGCTGTGCGCAATTGCTGTGAGTTCGCTTGGATTTTTGTCCATACTTACGAGGATCTGATCAGATACTTAGTGGGCAGGATGGAGCCAGTCGGTGTTTTACCAGACAGAAGACGGCTGTATTCGCGAGAGGCGACATTTGAACCGATGGGAAGAGACTTCGTTCGTCCAGCCGAACTGCATGATGGGGACGAACATCGCCGCGGTATTCTCTTCGGGTGCCAGATACATCTACCTCTTCTTTCAGGATAGTGAAGGGTATCTGTGCTATAGGTAAGAGCTACCGTTATTCTCATTGTTACTTCTCAATATGTACTCATATCCGCTCAGGCAGGCTACGTGGTTGAACAACTGGGGCCCTACTGTTCGCCTGCAAAAAGCTGCAAAGTGCACGGGCATCGGTGCAACGGCTTGGGATGGTCAGTGGTACCGCCTCAGCTGTTATTCTGAAAATAGCTCAACAGATCATAGAGTGCAACGAGATACGGGTGTATTTCCAGGATGAACATAACGTGGTGCGCGAATACTGCGGTGGTCGTGGCTATGGACGCTGGTGAGCATCTCTCGAGTTGCAATGAGGGAGAGAACTTCGGCTCATAGCTTTCCTAGGCTACTCGGTGGTTGGAGTCATCGCTGCACGATTCCTATTGGAGATATCAGTGCAGTCAGCTGGTCAAACAACGGGCCTGAGATCAGGTTAGATTAAATCATACTTTCCTGTATCTAGTGCTGACAGTCACTTATGATCAGAGTGTACTTCCAAGAAGAAGACTGCAGCATCGTGGAGTGGTGTCTATCCCCTGGGTATGGATGGTACAGGTGAGTCAGTCTATACTATGAGCGCGACGCACCAACTAACTTGGGCATTTCAGCGGTAGCTTCCGATACGCTGCGCTACCAAACTCAGATATCATAGCCTACATGCGACACGCAGGAGGCTACTTCCATATTTGTGTCATGTGGGCTGGACAGGACCAGGTACGTTTGCTCAATGACGTTCTACTATGTATATGTCCTACTGAACACCGTGCAGATTTTGTGGCAGAAAGTGAACGCGCAGGGTATGGACTGGCTCAAGGAGACGCCGATCGCATTCTTGCAAGCCACGGGAAGATTCTTTGGCTCGTGGACAGGCACATCATTCTCCGGTGAGTTCCTTTTTCTGTCTAGGCCACTTGCCAATTGCACACTCAAAGATTACTTGTAGACAACTCTTCTAACGCGGACCACAAGGTTGTCCGTCAACTTCGCGTGAGGTCTGGTGCTCGCATCGACGGTCTTGCGCTGGACTTCACCGACGGGACCTCCACAGCATGGCATGGCGGTCAAGGGGGCAACTATAGCACGTATACTCTCGAGTCTGGCGAAGATTTTACACATATTCGGGTAACGGCGGATGAAAACTACATTTTGGGCTTGCAATTCATCACCTCGAAAGGTATTTGTTACGTTGATTCTTCGCTTTGCGTAAACTAACGTCCCTCGAGGACGCGAAAGCCCATGGTACGGGTCAAGGTCGGGCACCTCGTCGGGTTGGGAACTTGATGGACGCGCACTCGCAGGCTTCATGGGCTCAACGGATCGGTACGTGTGTGGTCTAATGGTACGTATGACTTCATCTTTTCATTGTTCTTATTGCTCATTCCCTTCTGCCTCCGTTCAAGCCTTTCTGGTCCGAGCGCTATAGCCCCGCTACGCTCAACAACCTGCAATCTTGCATCACAGAAGGCGAACACATCCGCAGGGAGATACAGTTGGCCGCTACTCGTTGTGCTCAGCTTCGTCATCAGACGGACCAGCTTCAACGTGACATCGAGGTCGGACTACGGGTGCCTGCAGATCATGCAATCCAAGGTGTGGGAGTTCTCTGTGGGACCATCGAAGACCTCTACGAGGAAACGAAAAAGGCTGTAGTTCTCCAGAGCGAGGAGATGAAGAGGCTGGTCAAGCTGTGCAAGGGCCAAGCAGCCGTCGTCGCGGAGCGTTTCAAGCATCTATATGACGAGTCGACGAGGATGACCGAGCGTGGTGGCGAGGTAGGCTCGATTCCGCAAGTGGAATTCTTGGATGCTGATTCCTGGTTTGTAGCTTACCGTGGAGTTGACAGCGAAATTGGGAGAGTCAGAGGCGCGAGTGACTCGCTTGAACAACTTACAGTCGGTCGCGGATGGGTTGAAGAAAGGTGCGGAAGCGAGGGCAGAGACCATGAGGTGCGCTCGATCCGGTAGTAAATCTGCGCGCGATATGACTGCTGACTATATTTACAAGGGAAAAACAGCGATCTGCTGAGGACTCAGCGCGTAAAGCTCGGGAGACACAGCGCGAGGCAGAACAGAAGCGCCGTGACGCGGAGACAGCAAGGGTGAGTAACGGGTCTTATTATACCTTTGCAAACACTAACCTATGCTACTTAGACTATACGTGATATCTTTACCTTTGGTCTCGGTCGTCTCGGTGACTGGTTCGGACTCGACGAGGCAGTGCGGTACGCAAACAAACTTGTCGAGTCTTGCCAGCGCAATCTCGCTCGAGCTCAGCAGGATATGCGAGAAGCGGAGAACACGTTATCAAATATTAGGTCGGAAGTGGATCGCTTTGTCCAGCTACATTCCTCCGTCGAGTCGTACAAATCGGACATCCAAGGTACCATGCGACTAGCAATCTCGTTGCGGGAGAAGAACATGCAACTGCAGAATACGTCGTTGGATGTCTCGCTGTTCCTGGGTGTGCTTGTGGCCAAGTCGGAGACTGTGCAGACGAAATTCACGGCGGCACAGTTTGCAAAGGCGATCATTGCTGTCGAGCAGGCATTGGTGACGTCGACGAAGGTGAAAGGCCTCATTCGTGACGCACCTGATAAGCTGGAAAGCACTATGGAGCTTATTGCTCAAAGCGATGAAGTTGCCGAGGCTATTGGAGATCTAATGTGAGTGCGCGTACGCCACGCTCGTAGCCTTATAGGAGGGCCACATACGTATATCTACTTGATCCGGATAAAGTACATGCTGAATATGATAGGAAGTATACGTACGAGTTTTCATCCATTTAATCGCTCGATTCAAGGCCACGACAGATTGAATGACTTTGCAAGGGGCAATCCTAGGTGAGCTCATCTTTGCCCGAGTATATACCTTCCTCTGACATTTACGCTGGCGCTAATAGTATACATCAAACTACTGATCAGTCGTACTCCCGTCAACTCGGCCTGATTCCACTCCGGTACGGCACCCTTATCACGATAAGAGCTACGTTGACAATCTGTTCGATAGTGAGTACGATGAGCCCTATATTGCGAAGGTAGGGACGTCCACGTACTATAGTGACGACTCCAGCAATCCAGAACGCTCGCCCGAATGGCTGTGGCTGGTATCTCCACACGAAAGCAAAGAATATTCCACCAAGATTTCCCATTGCACCCACGATCCCGGTCATAGAGCCATTCGAGCAAGGGTTACAATGAGGTACCAGCGAAAAGTTCGCCCCGTTGGCGATCTCGTTGACCAATGCCAGCAAGGTCATCAGGATAATCACTACAGGCACAGAGGGTGTGTTGGAGGCAGAAGCGTGATGTCGATCAATATAAACTCCCAGCCCGATGGAGAGCAGTCCTTGAGCGACCCCAGTTAGAAGAACCAGATACTTCTTTCCCCGCACATCAAACTTTCGATATATCAGATCGCCTAGATATCCTCCCAGGGGTCGACTGAAGAGGTTCAGCAGGCCGTAGATACTCGCAATCTGTGAATTCGGTAAGTCTTGTAAACACCAGCTTAGGACTCGGAGTTACGTACGTAGCCCGATACTGTCTGATTGAAGAAATGTTTTGTAGGGCTGTACAGCCCGAAGAGCACATTTGACAGGTTTGCGTCGATCGCGAGTTCATATCCGAAGGACGCTTTGAAGATCGAGTCAGTAGCTTTAAAATATGGACGACGTTAGCACGTACTAAGGTAGGCCAATGACGGTAACCAGGTTAAGGGGTTCAGGAGCACGCTCAATAAAACTGTACAATGGAATCTGATGCTATTAGAGGTAACTAAGGGCGAATATACTTGCGATGTGAGTGTTACGTTATATTATGAATGCTTATTAACATACCCGTTTCAGCAGTGTCGTTAGCAGCAGCGCGGACACCCACTTCAACTCCTTTTTCAGAGGTCTCATTTCCTACTATCTGGCTTATTCGACTAGCATTTTCGTCCGATGCCTCAGGATCATGCACGGAGGGCGATACGACCCCATCCTCTTCCATGGCATGCTTGCTATAGCTCCGGACGAAGGACTTTCTTTCCCTATTACCTACCGACTGTCTCCCGTCTGGACGATCAGTTCCAAACACAAGAGTAATGGCGGCGGTAATGATGAGAATGGGCACAGGAACTATGGCAAAGGAAGCTTCGAACACTATAAGCCCACTTGTATGTGCATTTCTAGGTATGGAGGCTTTCGTACCTCGCCAAGCGTTGTGTACACTCAGTCTGTCTTCCCTTAGACGATCGTAGAGACCGACCATGATAAGAAACGTAAATCCTCCGCCGGAATTGCCCCAGCCGCCTACTAGAGCGTTCGCGCGACCGACTACATTTGTGTCAAAGAAAGCTGTCGTCCAGGCTTGGCACGGTACGAAAGTGGCTCCAAGGATACCTTCCCGATAACTCACTAGTTATCTCAAAGCTTGCACATCAAACAAAGAGGCCCTACCTATGAAGAATCGTATGATATATAGGCCCCGCGCACTGGAGACGGTTCCCGCCAAACCTGATGGAATTGCCCCGACGAGCAAGATGCCTGCCATAACTTTACGTGGACCAAATACTACGGTATGGAACTTCAATTCGAGCAAACACGAATAAGTCTATTTGCCACTTACGGTCGACGAGCGGCCCGACAATCACTCGGGCGATGAGTGTCGCACATAAGGACACGATGTTCGAATTTCCTACTTCGCGCCATTTAGGTAAGTATATCTCGCGTTCAACGAAGCTGTTAACTGACCGATCTGCTTCTGCGTCAGCCCGAGGTCTGCTCTCACGGCCTCTGGAACCAACGGGGAGAACGCAAACCAGGACAAACTGTTATTGACGGGCAGATATAAGTCAACACACCGACCCACCGGCACGGGAAGAATTACTTACAACGCTACCCAGAATCCGAGCCACGAACTATTGGCATGGGAGGTGCTTAAGGCTGAGTTACTATGGCTTAAGTAAGACCTCGAGATACGCACAGGTGAAAGTTTCTTGAGTACGGGCTGTTGATCGCAAGTATAGGCAACGTGCGACATTTGTTGTTAACAGGATTGACGTGAACGGTCGTCAAACTCTGCCACACGGTCAGCGATTCGAAGTCTTGGCTGTCACTTGGTCCTCTTGCTGTCGCCGAGACGTCCTTTAGGGGCTTCGTACTCATGGTAAGGGATTTTTGGTAGAAGGAGGTGAGAGGTGAGGCAATGTACTCGAAACAATCGTGGCTTATCAACTACGGCTCGCCTCAGGATTTTCAGGACTCGCACGCTTATCGACGCTGGAGAAAGTCTAAACGAGAGGCTCCAGCCAATATATAATTGCTCGCTTACACGCAGATCGCAGCAGCTAAAGCGAACATCTTACGAAACGGCGTATAACAGATAGAGAACAGGGAGATCCCCGATCTAGAAAGAAGCCCTCACTTGCTATTGTCTCCAGCTTATCTACCAATAAGCCAGTGCCGTCTGACTGAATGTAAGTACCCCAGTCGAGGAGATGATAAGCTGTGATGAAGTATGTACCCTCGCTAAGGGAGTATTCGCAAGACTTGGCCATTTGATCATGGTAACAACGCTAATTGGAATACCCCGCGAAATGCGCTTCCACTAACAACCCGTCGAGCCATTTCTTCTTTCCCCACCACGCAGACAGCACCTCTAATTCAAGATGGCTAACGACAAAGAGCTGTCAGACTCGTCGAGCTCTGACTCTTCCCAGCTCGAGACACCGAATACCTCCTTGCAGTCGTCGCCTCTCCTAAACTCCAAGTGTATTGCTTCTCTTCCTACCCCGTTCTTTCCAGCTTCCCTGGAACATCCCAACACAAATCGTCAATGCCCTCCATTACCATCGGTATTCCCTTCTGTACCAGAGAATAAAACCCCACGAGAGACGGAGAATGCGGTGCGTAGCACACGAACTGTTCTCACCATGAAACCTGAGATCTTGTAGGACGTCAACACGCCGGATGCGTGGATCAAACGAGGGTCTGACCTCATCCGATTGACTGGGAAACATCCTTTCAACACTGAAGCCCCTTTATCCGCTGTTTTCGACGCAGTAAGTCAAGAATACATTGAAACACCGATTAAAGGAGCTGACCGCTTCGTCATTACAGGGATTTTTAACCCCTGCCCATCTTCACGTCGTGCGAAACCATGGTGCTGTTCCTCGGATATCTTCAACTACCGCTTATGCGGACTGGAAGATCGAAATCTATGGGCTCGTTGCTCAACCCATTACACTCTCAGTACGAGATCTTGCTGAACGATTCACAGTTCGCACACTTCCAGTCACCATCTGCTGTGCAGGGAACAGACGGAAGGAGCAGAATATCGTGCGGAAAAGCTTGGGCTTTGACTGGGGCAGCGCTGGTGTGAGTACGAGCTTGTGGACTGGAGTTTACCTCGCGGATATACTCGAGTATGCTGGGGCGAACAGGAAACAAGGGAAGCACGTTGTTTTCGAAGGAGGAGATACTACTTTGCCGAAAGGTCCATATGGCACTAGCCAGAGGCTGAGTTGGGCGTTGGATCGAGAGAGGGGGATGCTTATATGTAAGTGTTACTGCATCTCTAGATCTGATGTTGAACGCTCAACTACGTACCAGCTTGGGCGCAGAACGGTCTTCCACTTGAACCCGACCACGGGTTTCCTGTCCGATTAATAGTTCCCGGTCAGATTGGTGGTCGAATGGTCAAGGTACGGCCTCATTTCATGCAACCTTTGCATTTATAACTTATAAAGCACCTAGTGGCTTACGCGCATTGAAGTTTCGGAGCATGAGTCGAACCACCATGTACGTTTGTCCATCTTAATCTCAACATTAACAGGCCCTGATGGTTCGAGCGGGCAGCTTCATTACTGGGGTAAGTATCTCGCAAACGTTATACACGTACAACACCTGACCCCAACTAGATAACAAGGTTCTCCCAATGCAACTCACACCTGATCAAGCTCGTAACGAGCCGAAATGGTGGTACGATCCAAGGTAAGTTCACCTAGTAGCGCAAGAAGGGACTTCGCCTTTTCTTTCTTTATTTCTTCGAAAGATAGACCTTTATGCGATATTTATTTCTCATTGACGTCAACGCCTTATACTTATATCGCTTTTCTTTCATAGATACATCATCACGTAAGCAACCTATTCTACTTGTCCATGCTCTCGCCTCACGAACTTATCCTTTGTTCAGAGAGCTGAACGTCAACAGCGTCATAGCAAAGCCTGCACATGCAGAAAGACTGTTCGTCTCTACATCTAGCCTCGACTCTGGAGAGGATACATATACAATACGGGGATTCGCGTATGCTGGTGGTGGGAGGAGAGTGAGCCACGTGGAGCTAAGCCTCGACGAGGGGCACACATGGGCTCTGGCGGACGTGTACGTGTAATATGCCTCGTTCTTTCATGGCATTTGGTTGAATTGTCTAACTTGCGTTCAGGGAATATCCTGAGGATCGATACAGAGAGAGGGCGTACGAGCACCCTGTATACGGGCTGATCGACCTCACAGACAGGGACACCTGCTTGTACGTACTGTTCACTCAATGCTGGCGCTTGCTGACCTTGATTGCTAGTTGCTGGTGCTTCTGGTCATGGACGGTGCCCATCACGAAGCTCGCACGGTCCAACGTCGTGACACTGAGAGCTACGGACGAGGCGATGAACACTCAGCCCAGAGATATGTATCTTAACCCTACGAGTATGCTGAACAACTGGTGAGTATTTCCACGGCGGCCTAAGCTCGAGATGAAGTGGGCAACGCTAACGGTGGTGCACTGTGCAGGTGGTTCCGCCTCGCGATTCAAAAAGAGAAGCGGGAGGGTGGCGTCGTACTCACATTCGAGCACCCCGCTCCAGTCGGAGAACAACCCATCCCGGGATGGATGGAGGTGCGTGTATTGCCGGAGTAGTGTCTCACGTTCGGCTAGATGGTTAATCGTATAGTAGCGCATGCGCTCTGAGGGACAAGACTTCTTGAACCCCGTATTTGGAGATAATCGCCAGCCTCAAAAGGCTACTCAGCTGGACAATCAAAACGGGGAAGAAGTTTCTTTAGTCCGCTCCCACGTAAGTCGTACAATATCTCCAGAAGAGGTGAAGGATTCCTCATGGGTAAGCGTGGAATTCCTCCCGTCTGCCTCTGTGAGACTAATATTTCTAACAATAGTTCGTCATCAACAACGAGGTGTACGATGCGGCGTCGTACCTGGCTGAACATCCTGGTGGCCCCGATTCTATCCTCCTCGTAGCGGGCCAGGATGCCTCCAAAGACTTTATGGCGATACATAGCCGAGATGCAAAGAGAAAGCTGGCAGAGGTATACATGGCATGTTTGAAGTAGTGTCCGAACTTACGAACTTGAATCTTGATCACCAGTATCATATCGGGACGCTTTCGTCGTCCTTGGTCCCGGACAAGCCTGAGTATCCGGTCACGTCGAACGACCACAACGGCCCTTTGCTCGATCCAAAAATTTGGAAAACTGTCTGCCTGGCTCTTGTTGAAAGAATAAGCCATGACACGCTAATTTACCGGTAGGTGTTGCTGTGCACCTGACCAGATGATGGCTTACCCACCTCGTATAGTTTTACACTTCCTGGCGGAGAAACTCAGTCTCTCGGTCTACCAGTTGGACAGCATGTATTTGTGCGGTTGCGGCGAAAGGACACCGGCGAGGTGGTCCAGAGAGCGTATACGCCTGTCTCCTTGCCAAATGCCAAGGGTTATATAGATCTCCTGATCAAGTGCGTATAGAGGGACCTTCCTTGCGTAATACACTATCCTCAGACTGATGCTGTACAATGCGTTAGACTCTACCTGCCAACCGCACAATGGCAGGAAGGCGGGAAGATGACAGTCGGGCTTAATCTTCTTGAGCCTGGGGACACAATTGAGATCAAAGGTCCTCTCGGTTCATTCATGTGGACAGGGAAGGGTTCTGCAATCTGGAGGGGCAAAACGCGAAAGTTTCGAGAAGTCGGCATGGTGTATGGAGGGTCTGGTAAGTTTGTTTTCTCTCTCTCGGAGATAGCCTTGTATCATGCTGTGACGCATTGACGAACAATCTCGTGGTATTCAAAGGAATCACGCCTATTCTTCAAGTCCTACGTGCAATTCTTCGCGACGACGAAAACGAAGACATCAAGATTTTTCTTATTTCCGCAAACAAAACCGAACAAGATATCCTGTGTCGCGAAGAAATCGACTTCCTCGTCTCTACAAATAGGTCTAGGCTCTCAGTATACTATACTCTCAGCTCCGCAGAGGGCCTAAACGATGCCTGGACACAAGGGAGGGGTCATGTGGACGAAGACAAGCTTAGACGATATCTACCTCGACCGCCCCTCCGGAGGGATTCTCAAGATCTCGAACGAGACGACGCCGACGTCCACGAGGGAAAAGTAATTCTCACTTGTGGGCCTCTGGGCATGATCAAGAGTCTGCGAGACACGCTGCGAAAGATCGGATGGGATGTACAGCGAGATCTTGTCGTATTCTGACAAAATTAAACGCAGGATAGTACAGTGCTGGTAATGCGACGGTGTACCTTTTGTCCGAGAGTTGGCTGTTGCGCGCACGTATGCGCTTGATTGATAGTAAGCCTTACCTGAAGAAGTCTTCTTGAACCGGCTGTCCAGTACCGCATTCAGATTTTCGATTGATCATGTACGGACACCACGGGCAAATGCCGATCAGTGGCTTTCAGAAAGGCGCATAACAACAATAGATTGAGTCAAATAAACGCACAATTAGAAGCGGTTTTATCCCTACAGTAAAAAGTTAACTTCATTGTTCTTTCTTATCATTATTCTCCGGGCTGAGCGGAAGGCTATGAGACCGTTGAAAAACCATCGAAAAGTGATAACGTTCGCTGCGAACAAAGGTATACAATCGGCTAGGTAGCAATCGGGAGCGATCTGGCGTAACCAATTTTGGCATGTAGCGAGGGCGTTTCCTTTATGCTCACTGAAAGGGTTCACTTTTCGACGGTTTTTCGCTCACTTTTCGACGGTTCTTCGTGCGGAACAAAGGTTATATGTTTTCTCACACATGAATGTTCTGTGATCTCTCCGAATATCTAATTATAAGGCGCTTTATCTGCGACACGTTAGGTGTGTTTATCGATCCCTTTCTCGCGGATTTCGGGCGCGCTCTGATCAGCTTTTGCCCGCGGTGGGATATACTTCGTCAGCACTCCACGAAACCTTTTTTCCGGTACTAAAAACTGCTGGCTTCACTGGGTTTACACGAAATGCTGTCGAGCCTGACGCTGCTGAAACCAGTAATTTCTGTACTCGGATGCGGGCGTTATGGCGCACGAAGAGCTTCCCGAACCGGCAATACCTCCAGCTCCGATCATTTCCTGTCTTTCTCCACATCAACCATGAAGTGTGCCTCAAATGCGGAAGAGAATCCTGAATTGCGTTATATGCTCTTGTCATGCACTAGTTGGCTGGTGTAATCAATTCTGTACTATCAGCCACCCGCCGAGACTCTCTCCCTGTTCTCACGCGATAAGAAGCTGAGAAGACAAGGCTTTTGTCTTTATAGGCTTCTTATGCCCCCCGACATCTGTTCGCCTTGACCTCGCCTCAAACATGGAAAATACAGTGCCCCCAGAACAGCGGAAGACGATATTTGTCGTCGGGTTGGGAATGGTGGGCATAGGTACGTTGGTTCCGTTCGCGGCTTCACCAGTAGCTGAGCCCGTTTGATCAACTAACCGTGACCATGCAGCCTTTATTGAAAAGCTTCTCAACCTGGACAGCTCAATGAGATACAAAGTAGTCACTTGCGGAGAAGAGTCGCATCGTACGTTGCGTGTTGTTCTCCTGCTTCTTCACTTACCTAGGACATATTCATTGTAGTGGCATACAACCGCGTCGCTCTGACCGACTACTTTCAGCATCGTAACGTTGAAAAGTTGTATCTGAATCCCCGTGAGTGCTTTTATACCCGTATGCAGACTGCATCCCCTCACCCTGATGATTTCCTCAGCGGAATGGTATACATCACAGGATCCAGCTCGATTTCAGTTCTTTCTCAATGAAGCCGTGGTTTCGATTGCTCCTGACGAGCATAAAGTGACGACAAACACAGGACGCATCATTCGATATGATACCTGTGTTCTTGCCACTGGATCCGAAGCTACAGTTCCGGACTTCGTCGATCACACCGTCAAAGGTGTCTTCGTGTACCGAAACATCAGTGATTTGAATGCCCTGCTTCAATATTCAGAACTCGACGACGTCAAAGGTCAACCAGTACGCTGTTCCGTTTCACTCTCTCAGTTCACTAGATGACTTACCGGCTGTTTTCTTCAGACAGCCGTAGTTGGTGGTGGTCTCCTCGGACTCGAAGCTGCTAAAGCCTTGTACGACCTCTCCCAAATCCAGTCCAATGTTTCAATCATCAGCCGTCAATCTTACCCTCTCAATCGCCAGCTCGATGCGTCTGGCGGAGAAATTGTTCTGAGGCGCATTGAGGCGTTGGGCGTACGATTTTTAGCAAACGTTGCTCCAGAAGCTCTGGTAACAACCAAGAATGACGTTGGCGAAGCAGTGCTGGAGGGGCTCAAGCTCACCGATGGGTCCGTGGTGCAGTGCAAGATTGCGGTCTTCTCCATCGGCATCAAGCCTCGAGACGAGTTGGCCTTAGCGTCCAGGATCATCTGTGAAGGCCCTGGCGCTGGTACCTCAGGGAAGGGCGTGAAGATTGACGACGAATTGCGCACCAGCGCACCAGATATCTACGCTATTGGAGAGTGTGCAAGCTGGAAGGGTCACACATATGGGTTGATTGCGCCTGGAGTTGAGATGGCGGATATTCTTGCGTTTAATCTTACTCAGACAGAGACGCAGGTAGGAGGATATGCAAAGAGGAAGATGGTAAAAGCTCAAGTTTACTTTTTTCGCACTCTAAGCCCGAACTGAAACCTCCCGTGACAGAATACTCCCGACTTGTCTACAAAGTTGAAGCTTGTGGGGGTCGATGTAAGCGTTTTCATCCGGCAGAGGATGATGATACTAACATTCCGATACAGGTTGCATCATTCGGCGACTACTTCGCCGACAAAGTTCGGGATTCATCCACCACGAAGACTTTCGGGGTCTTAAAGCCTTCCGCCGCAAGTAGCGCACCCTTGTCCCATAATCAACAGGATCCTCTCAAGCCTGCGAAAGCCAAAGTGTGGGAGATTCAGAACTCAAGGCAGACGCAAGGTGCGACATCAGAGCTTGGGCCGACAATGACAAGAACGAAGGGAAACTCTACTCAAGACCAAGGAGCATCAGAGACTCAAACGCTTGCAACGAGCGATGAGACTAACAAGGTAAAGGCGAGAGCTGATGCGAGCAGTCCGAGGAAGAGGCATGGCTTGGCTGCGAGTGTGGAAGCCAGCGGAGTAGAAACGTTAACCTATCGAGATCCATTCGCGGGAGTATATAAGAAGTACGTTCGAGTTATCCATGCCGTCCTGGCAGTGCCTGAAATTAGATCGTTGACTTATGTTGCAGATATATCTTCACGGCGGATGGAAAGTATATTCTCGGTGGCATGATGGTCGGGGACACAGGTGACTACGTCCGGTTATTAGCCCTGGTAAAGAAGAAGGTAGGTTCAAGGATTGATGACCATCATGCTGCGTCGTGCACTGATGGCTCCACTGGCGACTTTTGTAGAAAGCGCTCGAGGTTCCTCCATCTCAATTCATCGCTGGCTCTTCATCAAGCTCGGATGATGGAGCAGATCTGGACGACGATACGCAAATTTGTAGTTGTCACGTACGTTGTTTTTGGCTACGTCTGGTCCCCGTCCAACTCCATGTATTGACAAAGAACCCTTTTATACAGAATGTGACTAAAGGTCAAGTAGCAGCGTGCGTCAAGGATGGTGCGGACACACTCAACGCCGTTAAGCAGAAGACCAAGGCTGGTACAGGATGTGGAGGATGTATGTGGTGCTATTTTATTGTGTCATAGCCCTCTAATGATGTTCTTCTACGACGACATTCCAGGTGTTCCTCTGCTCACGAATATCTTCAAGGCGGAGATGATCAAGTGCGGGCATGAAGTGAGCAACAACCTGTGTCCGCACTTCAAGCTGAGCAGAGCGGAGCTGTTCAATGTGACGAAGTAGGTGGCGCAATTACAAGAACGTGTGTTGTGACGATATACGCTAACCGAAACGAATACAGGATCAAGAAGTTGAAGTCCTTCGCGGATGTCATGTCTGCTGTAGGAGTCAAGAAGGGCAGTATTGGATGCGAAGTGTGCAAGCCTGCAATTGGCAGCATCCTCGCTAGCTTGTGGAACGAGCACATCATGAACCCTATCCATCACGCGTATGTCCTCATCTCAGCTGGAGTAAATATCGTCTAACGCAAGATGTCCAAAGCAATCAAGACACGAACGATAGGTTCTTGGCTAATATTCAACGGAATGGTACGAGTTACTCCTCTGAGACAACTATACTTTCATCGACGCATGTTGCTCAGGAACGTTCTCGATCATCCCTCGTATTGCTGCCGGCGAGGTAATGCACAAAGACCGTGCCACCCTCTGATATATCACGCTCACCGATATGCTCTAGATCACCCCAGATAAGCTCATCGCTCTAGGAGCAGTCGGGAAGAAATGTAAGTCTCATTCCACACCAGAGAGTCAACATTGTAATATAGCACGTATGATTTCTAGACAATCTTTACACCAAGATCACTGGTGGACAACGTATCGACCTCTTCGGAGCCCAAAAAGCGGATTTGCCGTCAATCTGGAAAGAGCTTATCGATGCCGGTTTTGAGTCAGGCCACGGCTACGGAAAAGCGCTTCGTACTGTCAAGAGCTGTGTCGGGACGAATTGGTGTCGGTACGGAATCGGTGACTCAGTGGGACGTGAGTATGAGCATCCTGTAGGTACTACCAATAAACATAAACTGATGCGATCCCTCGTGTGCAGTGGCTATCGCATTGGAAGAGAGGTACAAAGGTGTTCGTTCCCCTCACAAGATCAAGGGTGGCGTCAGTGGATGTGTTCGCGAGTGTGCAGAAGCACAGAGCAAAGACTTTGGACTTATTGCTACGGATAAAGGATGGAATGGTAAGCATCTCATCATCGGGGTTTGTCAATACCTTATGATCAACCTTCCTTCTAGTCTTTATTTGCGGAAATGGAGGTATGTAGGGACTCTGATACACGGTGGCACTCTCTGACAGACCACATGGTCGTTCTCTAGGAGCTGTGCCAAAGCACGCTGTGTTGTTCGCTACAGACGTACCGCCCTCGAAGGTTATCCGAATCATCGACAGATTCCTCATGTATTATATTCGCACTGCTGACAAGCTGATGCGTACCGCAAGATGGTTGGAGCAAATGAATGGTGGCATCGAAGTAGTCTCATCATCTTCCTGCCATCACGAGTAATACTGATATCATGATCAATTACAGAGACTGAGGAAAGTACTGCTAGAGGACGAGCTCGGCATCTGCGCAGACCTCGAACGCGATATGGATGAGCTGGTCGGTAGTTACTTCGACGAATGGCGCATTGTCGTCGAAGATCAAGAGCGACAGAAGCAGTTCAGGCAGTTCGTCAATACTGTATGTTCACAGCTTGAAGTCTATATTTCCAGCTCAATCATGTTTCCGCGCCCAGGATGAGCGCGTTACTTCGGTCGAGCCAATTACTCAGCGTGGTCAGCTTCGTCCGGCAAACTGGGCCAAATCGAACCCTGAAGTATTACTCAAACACGATGACATTCCCTCTTGCAAAGAAAGCTGGAGGTGGAGGCGCCTTGCAAAAGTGCAAGACCTCACGCCAACTGATTCGGGAACTACGCAAGTCCCTCGAGCTTAATCTTAATGACAATGTCATTGATGTCTCCTTGACGTAGTTCTGCCGCGGTGAAATACGGGGGCAGCCAGCTTGCAATATTCCATGTACCTAGGAAGGGGTATTACGCCACGCAACAAATGTGTCCACACAAGCGTGCTTTTGTTTTGGAGCATGGTATTATCGGCGACGATCCCAACTCTGGGAGCATTTACGTGTCGTGTACGTGTCCATTCTCTACCGTGTGGTTCGTCTTGCTTATATTGCTGTTGTAGGCCCGATGCATAAGCGCAACTTCTCGTTAAGCTCTGGATCATGTCTCAACGACGATCGATACAGCATTCTTGCCTTCGAAGTCAAGGTTGAAGAGGACGGATCCGACGATATCAGCGTTCTCCTTCCTGAGCCCTCAGACCTGGAAAAAGTCATTGGTACGGAACGATGGATAGTGAAGAGAGATACTGCGAAGGATATCGACGGCGAAGACCATGATATTGAGGGTGTAGAGATCGTGGGTCCCGATGGAAAGGCGGCCTCGGTAGAAGCTGGTGGATGTAGCGCCGCTTGTGGAGGCAAGTTGGACTGGTAATTTCTGGGAATGCACTGTACATGCTACCCGATTTCGATGTTGCATGGTTCAAACCATTGTTTACTTCCCCTTCTACCACTGTATCCCCTTGTACTTATATGAAACGGATGTATCGAGAACCCAATCTCTCACGTATAGATTACTAGCCGTACACACTAGGCTAGTATGGTCTGGTAACTACGTATACCTGTGCATCTTCATGCGAGCGGGACAAACTGGTCAATGCTACATAGAACATATAGTAATACATCGCCTCAAAAGATGAAATGACGAAATATGTGCCTAACGAAGCGCAGTCAAGGGCTCACGCAAGTTCTTATGGATCGCGACAATGGAAGATAGAGCATGACACTTGTAATACCCGGGGCCTAGCTGGAAACCCCGTAATGGCGTGGGACGTATATGCGATGGTCCTTACCACGAAGGGCATATCACATGTCAGAGGCATGTTCCTGGTCTTTGGCTACTGGTCAGCAGAAAACAACGGATGAACTGAATCGCTCTCGCCTTGTTCAGCGTTGTCACCATCCTCAGACTCGCGAGCATCAGCAGCGGCGGATCCAGTATCTGTGCAGAACCATTCATCTAACAACGTCCATAACCTCACCTGCTCATCCGCACACCAGCACTTCACTGCGGTAACACATGTATCACAGTATCCCTCCCCCTCCCAATCATAACCTCGTATCCGTTGGAGTCCTTTCAACGGATCGACCAATGCTACTCTGAGCGTCTCCACCGCCTTGGCTACCTTATTCCAGAGGATCGGATGTTCTAACGGGGCTGTACAGCCGTTGATAGCGTTTGCGCAGAAGTCTGAGATGCCGCGAGGAGACATCGTCATGGTGTACCACTCAGATTGAAGGCGTTGGCGAACGAGAATGAGGAGAATGAGGTCTTCCTGGGAAACAAAATGGAGGTGCGAACTGTCCTCCGGATTTCCGCCTGCGGTAGCGCTAGGAAGTATGAGATCCCGGAAGGATTCAGACCGATCGTGATGCTTGAGCCATGGCTCGGTCTGAGCGTAGTCTTCGCGGCGCAGCAGTTCGTACAATGCGCGCTTGCGAATGTTCGGACCGAGTTCGTATTTGTGTGCGAGACGAACGGCGAGGGCAGCGTATTGCAGTGGTGTGTCTGTCAGCTTATCGAGGTCCGAGGACCACATGACCTCCATGGCGCGCCTTGCGAATGCGAGAGGGATAGGGAAGGAAAGTGCGGTTGCTGCAC
This sequence comes from Irpex lacteus, assembly GCA_001986395.2. Lineage (NCBI taxonomy): Eukaryota > Fungi > Basidiomycota > Agaricomycetes > Polyporales > Irpicaceae > Irpex > Irpex lacteus. The sequence goes on along the minus strand of MQVO02000060.1, from coordinate 69,754 downwards.
GGAGAACGGAAGCAACTTGAAGGAACGAGGGTAAGGAGAACGCATATTCCCTGGCATTCGCGTTATGTGCAGTAAATCATGAGCTCTCTGTAAAAAGATGATTGCAACGTACAATCCTTTATCGATACATGCGAGCAGCTGTTCAAAATCGCGACTCGACACCGCTGCCTCGACTACGTAGACGATATTTGCGTCCACAATCAACCTCTTCGCACCGACATCAGGTGAGGCCGGGTGGTCCTTGAGAAGGTTTCGGAAGTAATCAGACTTCCGAATGAGCCATCCTCTGGAGAGCTTATAGAGTGTTCGTTCAACCTGCACCACGACTGTATCATTCTCCAACCAATACTCTTTGCTCCTGGTGACAGCATTTTGACGACGAGCACGGGCGCAAGCTTGACAATCGCAGTGGGCTTGATCGTGCAAATCGAGGTCTGCAGTCGTAATAGATCTCTTCAGGCGGAAAGACATCGAGCTGTACTGCAGTGTAGCGTCGTCAAATAATGGGCTGTTGAGAGAGTTGTCCAGTTGGCAATGGGCGTCGAGAGAAAGCATTCACACTCACTCACCTCTTTCAGCTTACGGAGCCACACCGCTTCAGATCACCGTTGCCAGAATAGGCCTTGAGCTTCTCATCAAATGACCGTGTCTTGGTATCACCGTCATCTTAACTGAATCGGGTTACTACGTGTGAGTTCGCTGAGTGTGCGACACTTTTGGTGAGCTTTGCTACTCGTTAAACCTTAGTTATAGTGAGAAGAACCCATCCGAGTTTCACTTACTAGCAGTACGTAGTACACGGAAACTTGCCGTGTTATGGACGTTCAGTTTAAGTTGATGACGCGATGGGCCGTTGGCTGACACCTGCGGTCAGAAATAGAAGTTGATCAGGTGAAATTGGAGAGACATAGCCTGAGATTTGGGACTTTTGCCGAACCCAACCAGGTACGTTCAAGTCACACGTTGTGGCGGTGGTTCAGTCGTACGCATACCCGTTTGGGAAATTGAACGGCAACTGCCGATTACGTGATGGTCGCTCGACGCTGGACACTTTATTGTACACTACAGTACTGATGATACAGAACTATGAATACACGCTTCTTATAATACATTTGTCTTTCTACAATTTGAACGCTTACTTCGCCCAATCGTCCACCCTCGTGGTCGTCGGACAACCAGGGGCAGGTGGGTCGGAGAACTTCGTCTCAACAAACACCTTCATGACTCCCGCCTTGCGCTTGTCAAACGCATCGTACAGCTTCGGGAAGTCCTCAAGCGGCACGCGATGCGAGATCATGCTGCCAGTAATCTTAAGCATCGCTTCAATCCCTAGATAAAGGTGGAATACTCACAACGTGGGATCGAACTTCCCGGTCAAGATATAATCCTCGAGAATCTCGTTCCACCATTTGTGTACCGGCGCTTGCCCGTTGCCAATGAGTCGGACTCCCTTCTCCATGAGTGCACCGACGTTAACGTGGTTCGCAAAGCCTGCGTAGGCGGCGATCACGCCAATACGCCCACCTTTTCGTACACTGGTGAGGGCCTCGTTGATCGTCTCCGGCACGTCCGTCTCCAGCATCAACGTCTTCTCGACCTTGTGCAAGATGCTCTTCGGCTCGTGGAAGCTCCCGCAGTCGAGTGCGACGTCGAGTCCTCCGGGAACGATCTCCTGTAGGCGTTTGACGACGTCCTTGTGCTTGGAGAAGTCAAGCGGCTCAACGCCAGACTTCTCCTGCGCGAACTTAAGTCGTTCGGGAACGCTGTCGATACCAATGATACGCTTCGCGCCTTTGAGCCTCGCGAATTGGGCGACGCATTGGCCTATTGGTCCGAGGCCCCAGATACCGACGGTATCTCCTTCGTTGATACCAGTGTCCATGACGCAGTGATATGAGGTAGAGAGGACGTCGGAGAGGTAAAGAACCTTCTCGTCTGGTACGCCTGGTGGTACGGGGAGCAGGTTGACGTTACCCTTGGGTACACGAACGTATTCTGCTTGACCGCCTGGGAAGCCACCAGTAAAGTGAGAGTAGCCGAAGAAGCCAGCATCTCGGTGACCGTACATATAGTTTTGCAACCTGTGAAGTGCATGAGATCCAGTTTCGGTTTCATGAGGAAGATGCTTGTAGTACATACGACGAGTCGTTGGTACGATCGCAGAAGCTGGACAGCTTTTGCTTGCAGTAGCTACATTCGCCGCATGCAATTTGGAAAGAAACTACTACACGGTCTCCGACCTTGTGATTCGTGACATTGGGGCCGACTTTGTCAATGATGCCCATGAATTCTGTACACCGTGTGAGCCGGGACGTCATGATCCCTGGATAGTGGTAAGATAACTCACCGTGTCCGAGTATGTCCCCTTTCTGTAATGCGACAATCTCTCCGTGATACAAGTGAAGGTCGGAGCCACAGATAGTCGTGCCAGTTACTTTGAGAATGACGTCGTCTGGCTCGGTGATGTCTGGGATGGGTGCGTCGACCATTCGAACATCTTGCGGACCAAACCATGCAAGAGCCTTCATAGTCTCGCCTGTCTTTCTTCCCTTGTATTCGGCATGCACCTCTGTAGGCACAGGGCCCATGGACTGCGCTCGGTGTCAGCAACGATCTGGCTGCAGCGTATGACGATTAGCAACATACTTTTTGGACGGCGTTCGCAATAGTTTGCATTGTTGTTGAAAGTGGGTGAGATTATAGTGTTGAAGGATGAATCGCAACGTCCGAGCAGGTATTTATGGCCCGAGGCTGAATTGAAGGGATCGCTCCATAGCCAGTGGGAAGTTGGGCGTATGACATCACGGCTTATGCGGAGGAGTGGGTAAGATCGCGGCGTGAGCTGCTTCTCCGTATGTTTGATTCTCGAAGGAGCTCGCAGATTAGCCTGTAGATTGTCACTTGTACTTATCTTCCACGTGCGACACCACAGTACAGTAAGGGCCTTCGGCCGCAGGAAGGAGGTCGACGTCTCCAACGGGCGCTAACATTATTGGCGCTCTGTGTACTGACAGAGTCATGACGATGCGCTGGAAAACACAGTGTATCACAGCAAGCGAGGACCTGCATTTCAAACTTCGGTGAGTGTACTGTATAAGCTGTTCTAGTCAAGCGGTGTTGCTGGCCCCGAGAATTGATATGAGTAATATGGACGTTTTAAAGTAGCCACGGTTTCGAAGTTGACTGTACGAACTTTAAATTGAACACGGAAATTTTGGAAAGCGTATAATTGGCGTACCTCCCCATCTGTTAAACCATCGAATTCGACCTAACGGTGAGCATATCTCCCATGCCGAGCAGACTAACACGACCAGCCAGCTTTTCCAGCGCCATCTAGTGTACCGTCTTGAATCGAATGAGATCATGGTAATCGTCGAACTCCAACTGGACCTGTGTGAAATTCTCCTGTTGAGCGCAGATTCCGACTTTCTCCTCGCAGGGGTGGGTGGGAATCTGGCTCGGAAGAAGTGGCGGACAGTGTTCTGCCCACGACTCCTTGTACTAGGAACACCCTCATTAATATGCCAGGTGAAATGTCAGCCGCGATAGCCATGAGAGAAACCCGACGTCTAAAGATCATATTAGAACAGCTATCATGGGTTGGTTTGGATCCTGGCATTGTGCTCACAAGGATTATGGTGGGGACCCGTGGAAGAGATGAAGGAGAGAGGCAGGGACCGTAATGATCCTGATACGGTTGTGATACTAATTGTAACCCGATGTTAGCATTTTTTCTGAAGCGCATATCATACGCCTTACCTTTACAGAACAAACACGTGTCCGAGTCGTTCGCGTTGTGATTATGGTTGACATAGTAGGCTCGAAGCCAGAAAACAGCAACCTCAATGTGGAGGAGTACCGTGACGTGTTGTGGACACAAAAGGTACACAGGAAGGAAATTAGCGAGCGATGACTGTGAAGCAGAACATAAGCACTGACTTACGATTTCAGACGTTAACCTTCCTATACTACTACCACTAGACGAGCGGTGGCATTGGGATGCGCTCGGCAGACGGATGATACAACGCAGATTTGTGCCTCCCCTCACGCTTCGAGTTTGAACACAATGCCAAGAGCCTGTTCATGCGAATCATCTCATAAATCAGAAGAGCGTTTTGGACGAAATAAATACCCAGAGGAACGGACAGACCTCTGAGGGTTACCCGCCCCGGCATCGTGCACGTAACCTTAACAACCACTACTCTTCCTTCGCAAGGAACGCAAACACGCATGATCACCGTTTCCATAGATCTTCAGGAGTATTCGAAGCTTCTATGTAGAAATCTGAGTATGTGGTGCGTATAAAGCGAGGGGGTGGACGAGAGACAGTGCTTCATCTTTTCCCTCGTCCCTTGCTGACCGGTTCAGTCGTTTGCGTGCCCACTGCACCTTTCGTTCCTTCTTGAAGCCCTCAGACTCGTTCATTTCAGTCTCGTACAAGGCTCGAAGCGTTGACTCGCTTTTCTATTCAGCTTCAAACTTTCGGGCCGTGCAAGCATCTGGTCTAGTAGCATCATCGTCGTCTACACACACTCGTTCAAAGTCGTTCTCAAAACACTCACAAGATGTACGCTCGACTCGTGACCGTTCTGTTTGCGATCTTCGCATTCGCGCTTTCCTTCGCACCCGTCCTCGGAGCTCCCCTGGCAACGAGACAGGAGACAGTTTCCAATGTGAAGTGTACAGGCGGAAAGTACGTACCTTTCGAGTTCCTTCTATTCCCCGCGTCTCTGCATATAGCAGTCTGGGTTAATAGTGCCAATGACGTTGTCTGCTGACACTTCCTGTCTGTTCCCAACAGCGCGCTGGACTCCCACACCGTGAACGTTGCGCAGCTCCAGATCTGCGGTGGCATTGCTGGAGCAATTCAGAAGTGCCAAGGTGCACCTACGAGCACGACTGGCAAGTCTGGAAACGCCCAGTTCTCCATCAAGCCGGTGCAGAGCGGCGCGACTATCAACATCTCGAAGGGACGTTGGGAACGTGAGTACATTCAGCTTATGCCGGTTAACCGTTCCCGAGAGTTGAGCGCTGACCACTGGGTACCTTTCTGTTGGGTTTTACAGAGGGTATTAGGGCCGCTTTCGCTGTGTGTGGTCAAGACAAGCCGTTTACGGCGACGTTCACAGGCGGAGCGAGCACTGGTGATGTGAACGTGGTGTTGAAGCAGGTGTAATCGGCTAGTTTCTGTTGTCGGAGGGTTTGTAGATGTCGAGTCTAGTATTTGGGTATTCAATAGCATTCTTGGGACATGGAACGACTGTGGATTGAAGTGAAGCATCGAGTGTGACGAACGCAATAAAACAAGGTTTGGCGGGTGAAGCTGGAGTTTTGATGCGCCATTTTACCGTATTGGGAAATATATCTTCACGTGACCGTAATTCCTACCGCGTTGACGCGGTCGCTCTTTGAGGCTTTGACGTCTCAAGCCAACCACAACATCCTCTGGTTCTTGTTGTTGTGTCCCTCTCGTCTTCTTATTTCCTGCATATCACTCAGCTTCTGAAACATTCTGATATAGCTCTGTTACCCTAATGGATACGCACAGAACCACGATCGCTCGAGTGCTCGACATCCCCGAGATACTCGAACTAATTTTTGGCCATCTGGACGAAGACTCGAACAGGAACAACCTCACAGTTTGCAAGAAATGGTCGGAGATTGCGCTGAACATTCTCTGGAGAGAGGTAGACACTCCCGTGCGGCTTCTGGCCCTTCTTTCTCCTTTGCAGCGCTTCGCAATAAACTACGGTACACGCCACTGCTGGGTTCGTACAAGCATATTTGCGTTGCGCTCTAACCTTACAATTGATAATCTTTGCTCCAGAGATTCCTTAAGACGCCGGTTGTCGAAGATTGGCATCGTTTCACGCGGTATGCACGACGGGTACGGGACCTACACCTTGATGAGAGGGGCGCGGAAAGCGTCACTATTGCCGATGAAGTCTTCGACGAGATGTCCCGCTCTCGTCCGAGTCTCAATATCCTGCCCAACCTACGCTCCCTCGTGTGGCTCACCGACTCAGTCATGCGCATGCGATACTCGAGACTCTTTCAACATGAACGGATCGAAAGCTTCACCGTGTATCTACACAAGACGGAGGCGTATCCGCTGTCTGCCTTCTTTCAAGAAGTGCTGCTACGCATGCCGAATCTTACCAACCTGGACCTTCGTTTCACATTCCCGGCGAGAGAAGTGGAGAACGAGCTGATCGAGCTGTTCTCTGGCCTGACGGCGCTCAAACGCGTCGTCCTCCCCGTATACACGCTCACCTCCAGGGTCATCTCCCAGCTCTCCAAGTGTGAGCATCTCGGTACAATCCAGTTCGAGTTCATGAACTACCAGGGCCACGGTGACATAGAAGACGTCATCGACTTCAATCCGCAGCTCGCGGACGGGGCGTTCCCCGCGCTGTGGGACTTGTCTCTGAGCGTAAGGCTTCCCTGTATGACCAAGTTCATCACCAACGGCTTCGCTCCACCTCTCCTTACTTCGCTCTATATCCACATACTCTCCGCCCAGACCGCCGAAACCCTTAGCCACTTCCTGGACGTGTTGTCGGATAAGTGCCCCCAATTAAATCACCTATATCTGGATTTCTTCACATCTGCAAATATACCTCCCACCCCATTGGAGTGGGTAAGGCCAGATTGGCCATCCCTGCGCCCGCTACTCAAGTTCCCGAAGCTTATCTCGCTGGAACTGCGATGGGATCGTCCGCTGGATTTCTCGTTGGCGGATATCGAGGAAATGGCGTCCAAGTGGCCGTTCTTGGAGACGCTCTTACTCAATTGCGAGCCGATGGACATGACAATCCCACCCGTGCTCGATCTACGTGCGCTCTTGCCTTTTGCTCGTCACTGTCCGAAACTCGTGGAACTCGGATTGTATCTGAACGCCTCAGACGACGTCCCCATCCCGCAACTAGACTCTCACACGAAGCCTTTCAAATCGCTCAAAGAAATCGTGGTCGGCGGCTCGAAGATTACGAACGTCGGATATGTCGCCATGTTCCTTAGCCAGGTGTGCCCTCCCGGATGCGAGATCGTTTTTGGCGTTGCTTGGCCAGATGGTGTCGGCGTCGTGGAGACGGCAGAGAATGGTGCAGAGCTCAGGAGAATGCAGGAAGAAGCGTCGGCGAACTTCAGTCGGTGGGAGGAGGTGGATAAGGTGTTGCCTCTGTTGGTACAATTACGCATGGACGAGCGGGCAGCGAGGGAGGCACTGGAGAAAGAGGCTGAGGATCTAAGAATTAGGTGCCGATTGCTTGCGGAGAGAGCTGATATGAAGGTACAGCATGATGGATCATGTGTGCCTTTCTGACGTGGTGAGACACACTCCGTGCTCATTTGACGTACCGTGCATCGCTCACTAGTATTTTCTAGATTGAGCAAACCTTGACCGAGTCGGCCTCGGTGAAGTATACCTTAATTCTGCCGAAGGTATGGTGTCTTACAAGTAATATTGGTGTTTGTCTACTGGAATTGGTCACTGTCTTGCTTATGAATTTTATTCCATATGCTGAATTTCGCTGCACTTAGTGATGTTGCGTGGTCTTGCTTGCGTCATGAAGATTCGGAAGCTCATCTGACAGGCCAGAGTACAATGTGTGCGTTCATTCTCTTTCATTCTACCTGTCCCTCCGGCAATCGATGGCAATATGATCGACATCAGGTACGGGACCGGACTCTAGCAAATTTCTGATTCCCTAAATCACCGGCCGCTCTCGTCCTTGAGCTAAGATACCGCGCTTTGAATCGCCTGAATGCATTAGCGCAAAGATCACCCTCAACACCACTTCAACACCGGCCTTTCGAGACTTGGGGTGTGGGGAGACACCACACCATTCCTGTGTCGCTCGTGACAGGGCGTGTCTACCAAAAGGGCGCCTGTACCCGAGCTAAACTATCATTGGCACGCAGGTTGATCCCCATCTGTTGCCGTACGGGCGACTCGCGGTACGTAAGGTTCCCAAGCATACGGTAAGACAAAGCCAGCTTCCTCCCGAGTTCGGCATTCTAACGCATTCATGTTATACCCGTGGTTTTAATTTGCAACGTCGTGCGTACCGTCCGATAATCATTAATCGACACCGCAAACACATTCCAAGATCACTCGTGTGCCTTTCTCCAACTTCCTTGTTTGCGATCGCGAAAGGGCCCGAAACGCGCTGAGGACACACCTCATGCCTCTGGTCATAGATGGCTTGAGATCCGAACTCAGGCCACGCCGGGATCATTGACATACGTTCCGTGCAAGGATAAGACTCGAGCTGAGAGAGGCAAGTTATAAGAGATGCAGTGTTGCTGAGCCTGACCCCAGCCGTTCTGACTCCGCTCTTTCCAGTGCTCGTCCCTTTCACCGCATCCAGATCTCTTGTCAAACCGATGGCTTCTGTCGCTGTCCAGACCGGCAAATTACAGCCTATCTACATTGCCGAAGTACTGGCTTTGATATTTTCCCACCTGGATAACAGGAGCATCGCACGAGCTGCGCGAGTGTGCAAACAGTGGTCGGACGTCGCGCTCGATACACTATGGCACGTCGTTACCGACTTCAAACCTCTCCTCTCTCTCCTCGCTCCGATCACGACATTCGAAAATCGCGGGCACTCCCAAGGTCCCATCTCTTTCATGGTAAGTCAACCAGGTCTGTGTGACGGTGATACAGCTGTCTAAAATTTGAGGCAGAAATTCCGCCGTTCCCTGCGGCCAAGTGACTGGACGCGATTCGACCGATATTCTCATCGTGTTCGTGCACTCCAATTTGACGACAGGCGGTTGGCCGTCCGCCGCAAGGCTCTCGACCAGAGTATCTACGACGAGATCACCGCTACCCGTCCTCGTGCTGCCCTACTGCCCAATTTGCAGACTCTCAGCTGGCTCATGGGCGAGGCGACTAGGCAACACCGCTCGCTGATAGTAATGCACACCGGCCTCCATCATCTTGCTATACAGCTTAACAAATCCACCGACCCGGCGAATTCTCTGGCGGCATATGTGCAGGCTCTCGTCGAGCGCGCACCCGGCGTGTCTAAGCTCGAAATTCGTTCGACTCACCCGGTTAGGGATGTCCAGACCGAAGTACAGCAGCTGGTCCGCGGTCTTCTCTACCTCAAGCATCTCACGCTCCCCATGTACTTCCTCAACAACGAGATTACTGCGGCACTCGCCTCCTCCGTGTTCTTGGAGAGTATCACATTCGCTGAACCCATCGAGCAAGGGACTGGCGACCGGGCTGACGTTGGACAATACGCGCCGGTACTCGAGGAGGGCGCATTCCAGAGCCTTAGAAAGCTGAGCTTTAGTGCACACCTTCAACACGCCAGGGCGTTCGTGGGTGAAACACACGTACCGACCAATATCACATCTCTGCACATCAACATCTTGGCCATTGACAATCCACCGGTGTTATATGACCTCCTTGTGACCGTCACAAGATTCAGAGCACTCACAGAGCTTGTCCTCGACTTCGTACTCAGCCCTGGCGCACTGGTCGTCTGGCCTCCTCCTCCTCCTGTCGCCAGACCCAACCTCGATACCCTCCGTCCTCTTCTCGGGTGCGGCCGGCTGAAGAAATTCGAGATCAGATGGGATTATCAACTGAACCTCGTCGATGCGGACATGGGTGAGCTTGCGAGGAGCTGGCCTGACCTGGAACACCTGCATCTACACAGTGAACCCATACCCGAACCAGCGAATCCACCTACGCTCACCTCGCAGGCTTTGATTCCGTTTGCGAGGCACTGTCCTCGATTGAGGTATTTGGGTGTTTATTTTGATGGAGACAGTGTACCATCCCGTGCAGTAGCCAGCACAGAGTCACCTCATCCATTCCGACAGTTGCGAGAGCTATCAGTTGGTAGCTCTCCGGTAACTGTGACTGAACCGACTGCGCTCTACCTGAGCCAGTTATGTCCAGCCAATTGTCAGCTTACGTCGGGCGTTCGCTGGCCGGACGCGTACGGAATCATGCTGGAGGGTCTAGACGCGGCGGACGAAATCAGGGTAAAGATGCAGCAGTGGTGGATCAGGTGGGGGAATATTGGTAAAGTTCTGTCGTTAGTAGTCAAAGCAAGACAGGACGAGAAGGCGCGGGTGGGGGCACTTCAGAGGGAGATGGAGTCGCTTAGCGTGACACGCGAGCGTGAAAGGGAAAGGCTGGAAGAGTTGGAAAGGGAGGTAAGCGAGCTCAAAGGCACGGTGTACACGAGGAATGCTTCTGCATAGAATCTTTGATGTAGGGGTGTGTTGCTAGTAAATTCGATCTGACGCGCCAGTGATTGGTCGAAGTGACGGTGTTGTATCATAAGGAACATCATTCGACGACTGTATATTCTGTTCTCCGTGGGTTTCAGACTGACGTACGGAAGTCCCTATTCTTGGGTCACGTCGGAGGCCGCAACGGTCCACCAGTGGTGTATGGGGAGCAAGGCCTTCGAAGATCGTCTCTAACCACAATAGGGTGGAAAGCTGCGGTAAAAGTTGATTTCGATATGGTTAGTGTGCGGTGTCAGACATGGATTCGGATTGATTTCACAAGCATCGACCGAGTCGATGTCACTGACTACATTGAGGGTACGTACCGGCGCTTTCTTCATAATATTATGTAGCCTTCACACATGCATTCCGCGGCGCGCCTTCTCAATCTTCCTCCTGAAGATGCATCATGATAAAGCGCACTGCGGCGATACATTTCGAGTCGTGTCGTGGGTGCAGCTGTGTTAATCAGACACATCAAGTGGGCCGCAAACTCCCATGGGAAGACACGGAGGACGTAATCACTTCTTCTCCTACGTACATGTTAGCGTCTGTTTCTGCCGAAAGAAAAGTGCTATGTCCACATAATCTACACCAGAGCTTCGATTTCAGCGACCGTCGATAGTTGATAGCAGAGACCTACTAGTATAAGGCACACCAACGTCGTAAGCCTTGTATTCTGGTGGAAAATTCCCCTCCTCGCCGAGCCAAGAACACGTATCAGTAATTCTGAGCGCACTGATATCAGCCGGGAATGACATACTTGTCAGGAAGCACAGTCACAACTTATAGTGGTGTACTGCACGCACCAGAAGAGCTCTAAGTGATCCTATCACTCCTAATAGATATAAATACCGTCCCATATCATTGACCGAGTTAACCCATGAAAAGAACTTCCTGTTGTGAAAGACGTCCTAAATCGCGGTAAGAAATCCAAACACGATGTTGAGTAAGTGCTAAGATCTAGATCTCGGAGCTTCAATTATAGGCGTCTATTACTAGTAAGTAGTAGCCGGTGGTATGCCGCCATGACACACCTGTTCACACACGACCACCAGGTAAACAAAAACAGAGCTCAAAGGCGGTTACGTAGAGATACATTGAACTCTTTTGAAATCTGCATCTTGACAAAGGGAAGGAAGGCCTCGTACCAGTGCAGGGGTGTGAGACATAACAACATTATGTCAAGGTAAGTACGTCCAACGAAACTCGAGAACACTAGCTGTGAATTAGACAAGCTCTGACATGGAACCTAGGAAAAAATATCTTGTATTTACAGGCTCAGAGTTGTCTACGATGAGTGTCGGTCGTACGAGCTGTGTGAGTGCAGGTCGTCCCTCAGCATGTTCTATGATCCCGGGCTCTAAAGCGCTATGCGGTAGATGTGTCGGAAGCGGTCTCCTCTGTAACTGGTGAGACAATCGCTTCCTTAGGTGCACTATGCGTCTGCTCTGAACTTCATAGTAATACATTGACGATAGGGGATCATACGGTTTGCTTCCAATCAAACTTCGGCGACTTTGACTCCCAGTTTGTGTTGATCGCCGGAGACGCGCATACTCACCGGTAACCTCTTATTCAGGAAATTACCGACGTACCGACCCAGGGGCATTGGAGCATTCGGAATAGTGGAAGTGTCAGTCCCCACCGGCAACTCATGCAAGGCGGGTTCAAGCTTCCTAACTTGGTCTGCTTCTTAATTGCTAGCTGAAATTGCGTATCTTGGACCCAGAGACACCCACAGAGCCGGTAAGTAATTTCGTACATGCAACGCCAAACCAACAACGGTATCCAAATCCGAATAGCCCGGTGGCCCCTCAATTGGCCGGCCATTTCATCACGGAACGGCAGTTTGTGCCGCTTGACACGTTCAGAAAACTTGAAAAAACGTTAACCGTAAAGCGATATTTGGCAGGCGTAGGTACCCTGTCATCCGAGTTTTCCAGGCACAGGCTGCCTGCACTTCGTAGACACAAAGCATGAACGTTATGTATTTGGGAGGCCAAACTGTGTACACGAAGCTGAAGATGCGGTGAATAACCGTGTGCTAATGATACATAGGTTGGTGCAATGAAGAGAACAGTCAAAATGATGATGGACGATCAGAAGCTTGAAAATGTGGTATGCGTGATAAACGATGAAGTGTCCAATCCAAAGTGCGATAGTAAACTGGAATGAGGTGAGTGAGGCGATCGGAGCGCGTGCCGTGACAGAAGGGAGATAGGTATACAATTAGTAATAAAGATGGTGTTGAAGGAGATCCAGGATCCAGATATGCGGAAGGGAAATGCAAAGGAAATATCTAAATCCTACCAATACTCACTACTTGAGAATCACGTCAGAAGTAAAATATAATGAATCTGGGAAAGAGCTTATGCAAATACCGCGATCTCTCCGCCGAACAGTTGCGAGTTGTATGCGAGATCCAGAGATGGTTGGAAGGTGACGGGCAACTGTATGGTTTGGGATGGAAGCGCTCCGGGCATGGTTCCATCCAGATCGGGTATCGGTGAAGACGAGGACCACTGCGTTTGAGTATAGACGTCGGTCGGGAGGTACTCCCAGTCTTCGAATTTTTCGTACGGAGAACCGACTGAAGAAGATTGTGAAACTCCAACCTCAGCCTCGTTCTGGTACATCAGATGGCCGGCTGGGGGATAGAGCGATGGGACATGGTAGTGGTAGTTCGCAGCATAGCATGAACTGGAACCGAAATCGTCGGTGCCATAAGTGAGCTGAGAGTATGAGAGAGAGTCGAGGGGCTGCGTGAGTGCATATTGGCCGCCGTAGTTGTCAGTGATGATCTGGGGGTTGAAGAAGTCACATTCATCGTTGGGGCTATACGAAGAGCCATTAAATGGCAGAGGGGTAGGCAGCGACGCCGTCGAAGCACTGGACATCGGCGAAAGAGATAACAGGGAAGATAGGGATTCAGTGTCGGAGGATGGTGACACGGTAGGGTGCAGCCGATCATTGCTGGTTTCTTGTGTGTCGTCAATATCGGAATGTGCCTTCCTCATGTGCTTGGTGAACTGATCGAGGCGGCAGGCATTCACACTAAGAACACATGAGATGCCGTTAAATGATTAAATGCAGCTAATATGACTTACGCAAATGCGCAGTGAGGACATGCAAGTTTCTTCGCGAGGATCTTCCAGTCGAGCCCGAGTAGCTTGGCGATGACACGACAATGGCCGTCGCTGCTCGGGTGTCTTTCCATGTTCTTGGCTTTATTTTGGAGACTGTATGACCGAGGCTGTACACCAGCTCCTTCATAACAGCACGCAAAGCAGAAGCAGATCTGTCACAGAACACGTGAGTCTTGTAATATGTGGGTAAAGTATGACGACGTACCTTGTTTCCGTCACCCGTTATACAAATGTGCAGGTCAAAGACCGATGCATCTATACCCAGACGATCACAAGCCACCTGTATTCTTTCCGCGGTAGACGTCTCGTCGTCGAACTCGATGTCCTTCAGCGACACGAGTTTATCGGAGCCCTTGAGGCGGTGGAGAGTATCAATCGCGCCTTTCCACTTCTTGAGTAGGTCGTCGAACTGGGGGTAGCGTTCCACGTCCGCTTCAGTGGCTACCCATGCGTTGCTAACGCTGGCTGAGGACGACCTATCGTAGGTTGCCGTCACATATCGCGCTGAACGAGAGGGCCCTCCGGAGCGAGACGAACGAGTAGCCCGTGCAAAGGCGGATCTAGTGACGGGCATGTCGAGAAGAGAGTGTACCTATCAAAGGTGCTAAGGAGGAGGGGTGGATGCGCGGAGTCGTGTGCTACGGGGAGCAAGAACTTCGGAACCACCGTCCTTTAAGTACCTTCCCGTCTTGCCGTTCATTGTCTGAGACACTGAGCGATGGAAACCGCCACTGGGAGTACAATCGCCTCGTGTCAAGGCCTTGAACTGTTTGTGACCCTGTTCGGGGCCATTGCACAGCTGATATCGAGATCCTTTGGTCAATCACTGGACAATCATGTCAATCGGCAAGACACTCACCCAGACCTTCGGGGACATGGCACCGTAATAGGGAATTGAAAGCTGCCGTGCATTGAATCCAAGCACCAAAGTTTTGGCCTTGAGTGCATATGGTGCTAAAGTCAGGTAATACAAGGTTAAGGCCATAGCATGTCTGAACGACGCGTCGCGATCCGCCTTCCGTTGCGTGCCACTTGCAATTAAGAGGGGCGCCCGAGTACTCAAGGGATCACTGCAATGCGCTCTTGCCACTGCTAGAGACCGATCGAAAGCTGTGCGAATCAAGGAGGCCATGGCCAGAAAGAGTCCGAGATCGCAATGATAGACGCGTTTACTTTGAAGCCGGCATGGGATGAGGAGACGACACTGGTGGGAACGTCACATTTGCCGTCGAGAGACCACACTCTGGCGACGGAAATGGGTTATTTGGTACTACACAGTAGAAGCAGGAAAGAGATAAGTCAGAGACCAAGATCACCTCAGAGCTATGGGTCAGAATGGGCTCACCGAATAATTCCGATTCGTGACGGTGGTCTTCACAATAGAGTCAAGCTAGCAGCGCCGACGAAGACCGTTTTTGGACACCGACGTACCAAATCTGGATGCACCATCGGCACGGCGCTTGCGTTTTCGGATTCTTAAATCTCCTGAATATCGTGACTGCACTGGACGGTAAAACCAATGTCTGTCTTTGCTGTAACGCTATGAATAATCCTAATAATAGCAATAATCAGTCCAGCGGCTCCCGAATACGTGTCGATTCGCCTTAGATCAGTCCACCCAGCTTCCTCTACACTTCCTGTTCGTACGCGTCCCATTCCCCTCCATAATCATCACCCTTGCCATCCAAGTCAGCATACATGTCATCATCGACATCACCCTCCCCATCCTCATCAGCACCCCCTGCGACATCGCTCACAGCAGACTTTCGAGAAGTCGGCTGCATGCCTATGCCACCACCGCCTTCTTCGACGACAACGCCCATATCGTCATCCTGTTCGGGATCCATAGTGTACATTTCCTTGTCCATATTAACCTTCTGCTCTTCGATCTGCATCCCTCCTGGGCCATCGCCATCGAATAAATCGCGCAGCGCGTCGTAGTTGATCCTCTTGCTGTACCGTGGGTTCTTCTTGATGAGGTTCCTGACGGACTCTGCTGCAGTGGCACCGTTTGGCGTCGATGCATCTCGAGGTTTGTTATTGTTCCCCTTCCGTTTCTAAAGTAGTAGCCGAGCGAATACAAATGTGAAAATGAGAATTTCTCTACGGCGTCTATAATCTGCCATGAGCGGGATACGAACCTTGCGCTTTTTCTTCTCCTGCTCGCCTCCGAGTTGTTCCTGCTCAAGTTTGGCTGAAGCAAAAAACCGTTCCGCGACAGCGTCACAACAGTTAGCGTTTGTTGATGGTATTGTATACTCAAGGCTAATAACTCACCGGCGAGGTTTTCCAGATACTCCTTATTCATCTCTACCCACACACGCTCTTTCATGCGTACCTCTTCCTCGGTGAGGATGAAAGCGTCGAGTTCCTCTTCGTCGAGTCCTTCGAGCTCTTGATCCCCAGAGAATGTCGCCGCTCGTTCCGCATCCGCGGTGTCGAGGGCTTCGCTCAACTGTGCACCCTTCTCAGTCTCGAGGAAGGACGAGACTTCTTCAGTCAGAGCAGCGTCAAGAGATGCTTCGATAGGCGTTGCCTCTCGGGGCGCGGGTATAGAAACACTCCCACTTGCGACTTCCTCTTGCGGTTTGTCGACGGATGCAGCTGGGTCTACCAAGGTGGACTCGCCCTCGACCAGCGTACTCTCTGGCGGAGCAAAGTCCTCCGGTAGGAAGAGTGGCTCGTTCGTCGTACCAGCAAGGATACCCTGATTCAGCAAAGTAGGGTCGAAGACTGGTCCTTCTGTTGGCGCAGCCTCGTCTACCTGTGTTTGCTCAACATCCATATCTTGATCCTCCTCCTCGTCAGAATCTTCTCCGCGCTTCCGTTTCCTCTTCTTCCCTTTTCCTTTCGCCTTTCCTTTGCCCTTCGAACCCTTCGACACCTGCTCTCTCTCTCCTGCTTCACCAGCCTCTTCTGCCAACCTCTCTTTCTCCTCCTTTTCTCGTCCTCTCACAAATGCCGGGGGCTCACTTTCCTCCTCCAACCACACACTCCTAAAGTCTCCCACACTCAACGCAGCACTTCCCGTCTTCTTGAACTCTTCTAGCCTCTTCCGCACTGTACTGTCCGCGATCTTCACCACCTGCACGATCTCAGCTACGCTTCGTCTGAAGTTGTTCATCCGCGCCGCGAGCAACAGCGCGGCGCCGCAGATGCCTGATGGTCTGCGTCCTCGAGCAAGCCAGTCTCGATCCATACGAGCCACAAGACGCGTGGCGTCGACTGCCACTCGGGGGGTTTCGTCGCCAAACTCGAGTAGCGCGGCAAAGCGGGAGATGTGGTGTGAGGGGTCGATAGGGGGTAGACGGAGGTTGAGTGTGCGGACGAGTTGGAGGTAGGTGTGTCCGAGTTCAAATACGTTCACCTATATCGAATGGAACGTGTGAGTTGGTATTTGGATGAACTAGTGTTCTGTATGCGCACCTGAAGCAAGTCAGAAAAGTCAATGAGCATATAATTCCTCGTCTCCTTCTGCCGGCACGCAACGTAGACGCAAACAGCGACTACATGCATACTTCTCCGTCCACGCGTGAACTTGTGTTCAAGTGCAAGGGTATACAGCCGGGTTGCTGCCAGTGAAACGTTCTCCGACAAGCGAAAGTGGTGGCAAATTTGCTGTATCTTGCGACTAGCTGGATTATTGAGGTCATGAGTAGTGATTCGCAGAGGTAAATAGGATGGATGTACGCACCATTGGCGATAGTCTGTTCTCTGCTCTCGCTGCTTCCCCTGTTCCCAAACGGCCCACCCATCCGAGCGTGAGCTAATTGAATGGGCAACCAATAAGTCGTCGCTCTGACAAGTGCAATGCTCGGATAATCGGTACGTACTGGCACCCTGCGCAACAAAGCTTCCATGTACCATAGCGGCTCCATTACTCGTCTCTCCGAAGGTCACCTACAGCAACATCGAGTGTGAGTGTATTGCGTTTATAAACGACAAGTGTAAAGAAGGTCGTCCAGAAGCCCCTTGAACGGGGTAGTATAGAGCGATCTACTTCACAAACAGCATACATACCTCGTTGACAATGGTATTCTCCTCCACAACAGTCCCACAGTTGACACAGAACCCATTGCCTGCCGCAGCGTCGTATTCAATGACGGTCCCTCCGCAATCCGTACACACAGTCTAGCAAAGTATGTAATCAGCACTTCGCTTTTCTGGATCCTTCAACGCTTGTCCACTGACTTACCATGACTACCTAGCCGTGCAGTCCTAATAGTGAGCTGGCTTGACTCAGGAAGTCGAAGGTTGCGACTGAGTGAATCGAAGCCGTCTGAGTCTCTGAGAACAAGTCAAAATCTGAGCGCTGTTTTTGTGAGATCGCGATGACATTGGGCGCCTGTTTAGGCCTCGCACAAACATCGATATTTCTTACTTCCTCGCCTCGCAGATGGGTATTTACGTGAAAATACGGTACAGCAAAGTATAAGATACAAATATAAAAACAACAGTCTCCTCTAGTCTAAACACCTATATATTCAGCGCATTCCTCCACTTCGCCCCGCCCACCTCCCCAAGCACTCTCTCCACCTCCTCGCCCTCAACATTCAACACCATCTTCCTCTCCTCCTCCCGCTTCCTCGACGCAGCCACGCCCTCCTCGTACAATACCGCCCTCGAGGCGACCAGAGAGTCCAGCACCATGCTTAGCTCTTCGGGAGTTGGCGCGCGAGTTGTGTCGGAGTCGGAGGCGAGGACTGTTAGATGAAGGAGGTGTTGTCTTTGGACCTACGTGTACCATTGACATTGTCAGTTCAAGGAAAGAAGAGGGAGAGATGGAGAAAGAAGGACGTACATCACCCCATTTAACCTCATCCACACCCTCCCTCTTCACTACCCTCAACAACGCGAGCAGCATCAACCGCTCATGGAAGCTCAGCTCACGCAGGTACGCCGCCGTCGGGCTGTTCTGCATGTCCACGATCACGCGCTTCACGTCGTCCGTCCGCGCCATCCGTCCATGAGGCTGGACTAACTCCACCGCTCGCCTACATACCATTTCACCATTGTCAGTATACAGATACTACTCGTTGAAGTGAGGGTGGAGGGTGTAAGGAAAGACGTACCGACAGATGTCTAGAACCCGTCGAGCGTCGCCACTCACGCTCGCCACCTTCATCGCCGCAAACTTGACTCCGTCAGGCGCGATCACGTCTGTCGCGTGGGCGTGCTGCAGACGGGTATTCACGATCTGCTCAAGTTGGGGTGTCGTGTAAGGTTGGAAGTTTATTCGTGTCATGCCTGTTTAGAGTCGAATTTCAGTTCACCATGAGGAGATAATATGAAGGAAGGAGAATGGAGATAACACCCACCAAGTCGACTCCGAACCCGTCCACTCATAACCCTCTCCGGCAAATCCATCGTGTTCGCCACAGCGAGCACAACAAGCTTGCTCCCCACGAGCGTCGGCCAGTTGAAGAAGTTGTACACGACGTCTTGCTTCGCGGTCATCAGTTGGTCGAGTTCGTCCATTAGCACGATGCTGTTGGTCTCGTTAGCATTCCTTCTTCTTCTTCATGAATAGAATAGACCAGAAGAGAGGTAAAGAGAGGAGAAAGAAACGCACCAAGCATGCCCCCCAGGCCCATACCTAACCCCCTGACCAAAATGCTTCGTCAACCTCTTCAACGCCTCCTTCGCGCTCAACCTATTTTCTCTACTTCCGTGGTTGTCATCAGAAGTGCCAGAGAGAGCCTCCCAGAGGAGGTTGTACGCGGCGGCGGGCTCGGGGATGCGTAGGCCGTTGATCTCTACGTATGTGAATGGGTTGGCTTCCTGTAATTACCAACGGTGTTAGTTCAGAGAGGTAGGGGACAACGGGATAGGGAAGAGGGAATATGTAGGAAAAGGGAAGGAGACACGTACATTTAACTCAGCCATCCGCTTCAGCTCCCTCACGACGGCGTGTACGGTCGCTGTCTTGCCTGTCCCTGGTACGCCTGATATATCTGCAATCGAGGAATGTTAGTCAGTTCCGAAGTTTTCGTTTCGCGAGGATGTGAATGTGTTAGGATGGGAGCATGTGAGTACGAGTGTGCATATAGTTGACGTTCTCTTCGTTGAGGAGGGAGGCGGGAAGGACTCGTCGAAGAGAGGAGGGAGGATGTCCTCTTCCTTAGCTAGTAACGTCCCCCCGTTCTCAGCTAGCGATGCCCACTTCCTCAGCATCGTCTCGAAGCGTTGAAAGAGCCGAAGGAAACCATCCAAACCCCCAAGAAACAAACGAATAGGTAAGAATAAAACTCACATACACACCCCCCACTCCCCTCCTCAAGCAGCTCCTCCACAGCCCTCAGTATAGACTCGTACTCTCTTTCCCGGCAGGGTAGGACGTCTCTCTGTCTCCCCTCTCTGCCTTCCCTCCCCTCCCTTCCCATTTCTTCCTCTTCCTTGTCTTCGTCTTCTCTGCCTTCATCGTCTTCTCGCTGCAAGTGCTCCGAGTCACCCGCCTGAGAGTTGCCCGCCTGAGAGTGAGAGTGCGAGCCACCCCCAGGCCGACTACCAACATGCAAAACCCCCATCGCCCTAACCCACCTATCCTCCTCCTCCATCCATCCCCCTTCCTCTCCCTCTCCTTCCCTCAGCCCTCCACTCCCTACTCTAGCATTCACCCCCGAAAGCCCGAGCCCGAAGTCTGGCCCTAGCGGGCGAACGTGGAGCTGACGTTTGTGTCGACGTGCGCGGAGGGCGGCTTTAGAGTGTGGGGTTGGTAATGCGAGGGTTCGTGCCGTCGTGCGGGGGCGGCGGGGTGTACTTGTTGTGCTTCCTCGGGAGCGACGAGAGGGAGTGGTAGGAGGGCGGCGGGAAGGAGTGCCGGTGGCCTGACGGCGGCGGCGGCGGGAGGGCGTCCTCGGTACTGCATCATCATTTTCCTCCTCATCAAACTCTTCATCGTCCTCACCATCGTGTTCACTCGCAGAGGGCTCGGATTCGCTTTCCTCGTCGGACGGTGGAACTGTATCCTCGAAGTCGGAGTGTTCTCCTTCTTCGGAGGAGGAGGAGTCTTCGCTTGCGTGTCCACGGGCCTTCTTGGTTGGAGATTTAGTTAAATGTGAGCGAGGTGTGGGTACGGCTTTGCCTCTACCACGGCCCCTACCGCGTCCACGACCGCGTCGGGAAGGTGTGCGCGGTACTGCAGCTTCTTCCTCACTCTCTTCCTCTTCTACATCTTCCCCTTCCTGTCCCTCTTTTCGAACACGCCGCGCACTCTGCACGACGGGCAAAGCGTCCTCATCCTCCTCAATGTTCTCCCCTCCCTCAGATTCGGACTCAGTAATCCGCGGACGTTTCGTCTTAACTGCCTCTCCCAGCGACGTCCTGCTTCTCTTCCTCTTCCCTGTCTCTCCCTCTTCACTCTCCTCTTCTTCCTCGGGTACATTAGTCAGTCGCGGCCGCGCGACCCGTCTAGGCGTCCCAACAGACTGCTTCACTTTCTTCGGAGTTTCGGGCGGGTTAACGACGCCTACGTCCCACCCCTCTGCGCCGTTTCTTCCTAGCTCCCAGTAATGATTAGTAGATGTGAGGGAGGGGAGAGAGGAGGAGCGATGGGAGGACCAGTTGAATGTGTAGAAGAGGCCTTTTTGGGTGTGTGTTGCGTAGATGCAGTAGAATGTTTGGGGGTCTGTTAGAAAGGGGGGGGGTTAGTTAGGGAGTAGAGGAGGGTTAGGGAGAGTAGAGAGTGTGGATAGGAGAAGGGGAAGAGATTAGGAGCACAGTGATAGATGTTCAAGATTGGTTGAAGAGAATGAAGGTGATAGAAGATATCTCAATACGAATGAATACCTTGACTCGACTACCATGCCACCACTCATAAGAGACAAAAGTACGCAAAGTAAGATGGGCGTGACATAAAAGACGGCCACATACCATCATTATCGTTCTTATTAGATGTGACAGTGCAATGTCCGACAACTGCGTCCAGCGGTACGACGTCGTTCTCAGATAGCGAATAATATATCTCGTTCTACAACCCCGCACCACATCACGCATTTTAGCACTAGACTTGAGATACGAGACAAGGACAGGCACGCACCTCGAGATGCTCCCTAGCAGCCCTAACCCTCGGCAACTGACTCGGCCTCACAAACCAATGCACACCCACATTAACACAAAACACCTCCTCCCCAATCATAACCTTCCACACCCCAGTCACCACCGCGACGCTCGGCTCTCTGAATGTCGACGCTCCACCCAACTCGACGAGGATGGTGTCGCCGATCTTCAATTCATCTCTCGATAGAGGTAGAGAAGGTCGTTTGGCTTTACCGTACACCCTCTTCGTCGGTGGTGCGCCTCCATTAAGCTTGGTGGTGTACTGGCTAAGAAAATGAGTTTGCATAGTCTTGATGTCAGTCCCACGCAGCTCGTCCCACTGGTCGGGCGTGAGGTCGAGCGCGACTTTGACATTGCGTGTGTGCAGGACAGCGGCGGAGGACGAGGAGGAGGCCTGTGCGGGTTGTGCGGGGAGCTCTGATGGTTGGGTGCGGCGGGAGCTGCGGCGGGGCGTTGACATCGTTGATGCCATCGGTGCAGTCGACGGTGACGAGGAGCACGACTTACGCGACGGCCGCCAGGTATGATTGAGTAGACGCTGATAACACGTGATCGCGTTTTATGGGAGGCGAGCGGCGGGTTTTGGTTTCTTTTCACCTCCATGACGTTCAGTCTCGATTCATCGTACGCTGATAATAATGTTATGGAATAGACAACGAAGAGTACTAATCCAATGAATAGGATATCCAGGAGAAACCCGTGAGGGACCACTCCGATGCACTAGGCGGGCTGGCAAAGCGGCAGACATAATGACAGCCCAGCATAGCTGACACTAACAACCCTCACCACTCAAGTTAAGTCGTCCTTCCCGTCTTTCCTTCTTTACCTTAGCTATTCTACGTTTCTTTCTACTTCTACTCTACTCTCACTGTCCTTACCCTCTCCTTCGGCTCTCTTTGCTTTCTCGCCTGCGCCTCTTTTAGAACTAGGAGCCGGACGCGATGGCCCCTCCCCCTCCCCCAAACACCTTCTTCGCAGACCAAATAGCCCAAGACGCATTCGACGCCAACCTCAACAAGACAGTCTTCCTCATCGCGCTCGCCTTTGCAGTCCTCATCCAGCTCTGCGTGTTGGTGTACCTTGGGTGGCTTGTTGTTCGTAGGTGCTTTGGTCGGTCTCGTGATGACGTGCCAGAAGAGTGTGAGGGCGACGAAGCGGCCGATGGCGGTGAAGGTGAACGAAAATGCGTTAAGGAAGGATTCGAAGTGCCATCTCTACCTAGGGCCCTCGTGCTACCTGGTCTCCTTACTGAAGATACTCCTCCCCCACCTCTTCCTATTCCTTCGAGACACCACAGATCCCCCTCCCTCCGCGAATCTATCTTCGGCTCCTCCGATCCATCTCAGCCGACATCAACTTCGACTTCGTGGTTCAACCTCAGATGGAGCTGGGAAGTGCCTGTCGTACAGATCGATTTGGAACGCGCTGCTGCTCCTGCGACTCCTGCTGCCTCTTCTGCCTCTCCTGTCGTCTCTCCTGCCTCTGCTTCTCCTGCCTCTCTTGCTGCTGCTGCTTTTGGTGCTGACTCTAGTCCAGATTCTCTCGCTACAAGTACCTCTCCTGCTATCTCTCCTACTACTCCCACCTCTGCAATTTCTCTCGCCAATCCCACCTCTGCACCGTTCTCAGTTGCCACTCCGACCCAAATCCTCTCCTCCGAGGTCAAACAGGCACGTCTGCAGGTCCCACGCATTGTCATTGAGGACGTTGACTCCCTTCCCTCTTCTCCTTCCTCTTCTCCTCCTTCTCCTGTCTCTTCCTCTGCTTCTCCTTGCCCTTCCTCTCCTCGTTCCTCGATCACTACGAACCCGGACACTACGGACTTTGAGATGGACGTAGACTCCGCCCTCGGTATCGACACTCCAAACCACGACGAAGACCACGACGAAGACGGAGAGCAAGGAAGAGAGGAAGAGCAAATCCAGACTCGGATAGATCCAACCTACCTCTACGTCCCGCCGACGTCGTGTTACCCGCCCCGTGAGCTCGTGGAGAGTCCGTCTGGACGTGGGTTTATCTTCCCATCTTCTTCTGCTTTTGCCTCCTCTTCTCCGGGTTCTTCTCCTTCGACAGGCGAATTAACACCCTGTGAAGAGACGAAGACGATATCGAGAAAGAAAGCGAAGGCTGGGACGAGGAGCAAGATCGCGAAACGCAAATCCCCCAGTGCCTACGAGAACACCAATACCTTCAACGCACACGAGAACGCTACGCAACCAACGAAGACCGCGACAAACAAACAAACTCTTTCGGCGAGAGTCTTCGGAGCTCTCGCGGATTTGTCGAACTTTACTCGTCTCACTACCGCGACTAGGCCTATCTCACTCGTTTCCTCTGCTTCTGTGTCCCCTTCCGCGCCGAAGCTATCGCTCACTCCGAACGAGTCGTCGACCACTCCAAACGAGTCGTTCTTCTCGCGCTGTGAAGAAGCGCTGTATGATATTGAGAGTTCGGGGCATGGCGGTGTTTGGTGAAGTCTCCTCTTTGCTCACTGTTCATCTGTCTGCTTTGGTTTTCGTCTCTGTTCCTACTCCCTGTCTGCCTTCGTGTTTGTGCAATCCAAGCTTCGACCAGCTCACCCTCTTTCGACGTTCGTGCTTCACTTCACTTTATATTCCCTCATCTGCTTCCTCGTGCACTCAAGCTAAGTATTCACGCGTCTGTTCCAGTTATATATCTGTATCTAGCTATAGATCGCTTGTATCTGTGAATTTTAGCCTTACATTGCTAAATCCAACTCCAATATTCAGCGACAGATCAGGTTTACCATTATACGAGCGAGTACCTATGTTCAGACCACCCGTCCGAGCGTAAGACCAGTACGACTCGGAGGCTCGAGAACGTTGAGGTTGAGATTGAGATTTGAGACGGCCAGACAGATTCTTAGAGCGTAGAGTAAGACACTCTACCAGTTATAACTAACAAGTCGTCGGCATCCATGCATATGTCTGCCTCTTCCGGTTGACGATACGCGCCTCGGTAACGTCGTCCGTATGTTCTTCGAGGAGTTTCTTCTTGGTTGTTAGTGACGTACGGCAATGGGAGAGGTGACGGCGGAGTACGACGCGTGTGCTCTCGAGAGCCGGGAGCACTGGTGTAGTGTGATGGAGGGTTTTCTGGCTCGACATACCAAGGCAGGGTTCGTCGTGCGGCACGGGCCGACTCGAGTCGTTTACTTATATACCCGATTGCAGTAGCCGTCTTCGTATACCTGAGTGCGAGTGCGAGTACTAGTGGGGCTGTCGTCATTGGGAGATCCCGGTGCGTGCGTACTTGAGTTGGATCGGGATCGGGAGTAGACTCACGCGTACGGTAGTTCGAGGTGGCTTTGACGGAACTGTCACCTTTACGAGTAGTCGGTGGGTAGGTGGGTCAGTGCGAGGTCTGTCTGGACTCTGGGGGATTTATAAGCTTCAGTGCGTGTATCTGTATTATGCGGGAACGTACAGTAGCTTGCCAGTGCACGTTCTATCCGGGCATTCGTCGATGGGTCACTTGGGTGCGAAGATACCTAGGCCAACGATGATCTTAAGCTTAACCGTAACACTAGCAAAATCCCGTGCGCTGCACGGGTGTTTAGATTATTGCATGACACTCCATGTGCAGTGTTCGATGCGAAGAGCTCGAGAAAGCTCGAGAGGAGATAATCCCAGTAGTTTGGGATTACGAACACATTTAAAAACTGGAAGGATTCCCGATGCTCCAACTTCGATGTGACGGTCACAGAGCGCGCCCATCCCTGCTGGCCTCCGCGCCTTCGGCGCTCCGGCCAGCAGTGACAGGCGCGCCCTTGTTCGATCATGAAGCAGAATACTTTGACTTCGCGTTGCAGAAGCGGACCAGTATGCAGCTGCATGTCGACCCGCCGCAAGAGGCTGGAAGAAAGAACACAGCTGGAAGGAAAGTTCTAGTAGCGTGACGTCACGCGTTCAATGTTCGGGGAAAAATGCCACGTCCCAGCCAATAATAAGATGCGTTAGAACTGCCAGCCACCAATAGAAAGCCATGTTTGTCTCAACCAACCGCGACGCGCAGAACGCGGTGGAGCGACCGCGACCCTCTTTATATTAAAGAGGATTACTGTAATATCACTTCTTCTACTTAAAACTGTAAGTAGGCGTAGGCGGGTTCAGTCGAATGTCGTCCCTGTACTGTAAGCCTGGACGTATGGTCCGGGACTCACAGGCGAAGTGTAGGACTCCCAGGCGAGCGTGAACGTTCAGCAGCGGCAGTAACACATCCACATCCTGAAAAGCTAGATGCTGGGCCTGTTATCAACCCTCAGTACAACTATCAACACTGCACTAGCAAAGTACTTACTTACGAGACTACATGCGTAAAGCAACAATCGCCTTCATCCCTCTCCTCCCCCTTTCTCTCTCAGCTCCGGACCAACCATCCCTCCCCCCCTCCACCTCCTCCCTCTCCTCCGCTACCGCCTCTCAGCTCCGGACCAACCTTCACCCCCCCCCCTTTCCAACCTTCTAACCTCCTCCCACGTCCAACATCCCACTGCACAGAAAACGAACCAATCACAACCCCCCTCGCACCTCCCAAAGCAGCAATTCGCCACCCCAAAAAGGCAAGTTTCAGCTGCTTCGCGTCGAAGCAAGGCTCGATATGGTAGTTTTACTATATTCGTCTTGTACTTCGCTCGATTCGTCTGTTTTCCCAATGATGCCGGGACGGAACACAGAAAGGAATATGGAGAAGGGGAGGGACGGGGAAGGTATATAAGGGCGCGAGAAGGGGACGGGGAGCTTTAGCACATTTCTATTCCCCCACCGGGACAGTACAGCCTACACAACAGGACGAAGAAGATTAGGATTAGCACGCTCTTTTGACGATACAATACTCGACGACGACGACGATAACCTCACACTCTTTACGCTCCTTCAACCACCTTACCTCACCAACCTACCAGCCCAACGCACCGACCAGCCCAGCCAGACCAGCCAGACCAGCCAGCCCAGCCAGCCCAACCAGCCCAACCAGCCCTTAAAGCCCAACAGCCGAACAAGTTCGCCCACGATGCACTTCCCCACCCTCACACTCACCATAACCCTCGCCCTGACCCTCTCCGTCTCAGCTCTCCGCCCCAGCCCCACGCCCGTATCTCAGAGACACCGTGACCTCTCGAAGCGGGTTCACTCGCCTGCTGATGGGTTGACGCAGTTTAACGCCTTCCACACCATTTCCGGTCGTCAGACCGAGGAGAATTCTTATGAGAAACGCCTTGTGAGTGTTACTGGCGATGACGACAAAGATGAGGAGATGTGGATGAAGAGAGAGACGAAGGAGGAGAGGGAGATGACGAATGGGGAGAGGATGAAGAGGGGTCTTCCGCCGAAGAAGCCGTTGTTTAGGAGGCAGGCGAAGGGTGGTGAGTGGTTTTTTCTGGTTTTGAGTTCGTGAGGTTGGGTGGTGTGAGTTCGTAAGGAGGACTCAGCACAGTTGGGCGGGTGGACCGGTAGTGGATCTTGAGGGCAAGGACGAGTGTGGTTGGACCGCCCGGTCGAGCAACAAGCTCGTCGTATGTGCGAAGGTGAACAGATGAGATGGCTGCGTTCATACGATAAGGCTGGTGCTTAAGGTCTATTGGCTGCACAAGGTCAAAAGTGCCTGCAAGTCGAAGAACCATCAGTTACAGAGATAGAACGTTAGAGTAAACGTTAGTTCGACACTGGGGAGGCGCACACGCACCTTGTCCTATCTGCCGAGCACGCACCTGTGGATTCACACTACCCGACGCGTCGAGTGCACGCACGAGCTCCACTTTGCATAGCGAAAAGGTCGTGTATATTGTCATCCGCATACTTACGTCTATGGTTCGTATTCTACAGCAGCAGCACCGCGTCCTCGTCCTTCCGCACTTCCCCCTTCGTCCCGCACCGCGAACTCGGGCTCAGGAGGCTCAGGGACGTGCACGCCTCGTACGGGTGTGATTCGGGTTAGCGGCGCAGGATTCAACGGGTATCTGAGTCGACGGGCGAATCCATTTGGAGAGTACTTGGTGCAGACTGAACGTGGAAACGCGCTGAGTGTTGTGTTGGTGGACGAGTGCAACACTGCGCCAGGCGGGAGCGAGAACCTGAGAGCTGTGGTGAGTGCATGTCTTCTCTGTTCTCGTGAGGCGGGGAGGAGAGATTATTATGTACGCATGTCGCGATTGATGGGAGTGCGACCGGGCGGGAGTGCGCAGAAGAAGGCACGGTGGAATGTTCTGATGGACGGTGGCTGATTGATGGCTGACATTTGAAACACGCGCTAATTGGTTTATTTATGTAGAACGGCTTCGCGACGTTTCCGCTTCTGGGAGGCATCCAGGGCTTCTCGAGTGAGAACCCCGACCTCCGCCCGCACACTCGCAACTATCTCTACGTTGGCGGTGTCGCTCAGTGTGAGTGTCTTTCTCGTTTTCTTTTTTTATGTCTGCTGCGGTCAGGTATTTTGGGTGAGGGGACACACGAGGACGGAGCAGGGTCCTCGGGGAATTAGGGTTTCATAAAGACTTTCTCCGCGTGCCGCCGCGTCGTAAGGAAGAAAAAAGGGCTTCCATGCAGAAGAAGCCCTGGTC
Source organism: Irpex lacteus (assembly GCA_001986395.2). Classification (NCBI taxonomy): domain Eukaryota; kingdom Fungi; phylum Basidiomycota; class Agaricomycetes; order Polyporales; family Irpicaceae; genus Irpex; species Irpex lacteus. Next base: position 41,710 of record MQVO02000060.1, on the reverse strand, counting down.
CCGGACATGGACATGCGAGATATGCGAGATTGCAGAGATAGGGAAAACCCCCCTTGCGCGATAACCGGCCGAGGTTATTTTAATTTTATTAATCTGTTAATTATTGTAGCGGCGGTGGGTGCTCGGCCTGCCGTGGTCGGCAACTCGTTCAGCGCGACGACGGGTGACTCTGAGCCCAGCGAGAGTGCTATCTGGGTCGTGGGCAGCGACGGGCAGGTGACGGTGCGTTGGGTGAACGCAGACGGATGTAAGTCGCCCGGCTAGACGTCGATGACTTGTCGCTTGAAGCTGATCTGATGCACGAATGCTAGCGACGCCTGCGAACAGCGTGGTGTACGTTGGAGGGAGGAACGTGTTGGCGGTTGTCGGTGACGTGGAGGCGTTTGTCGGGTCTGTCGAGGCTGCCTCGCCTGCCGTACGTGTTTTCCCTCGTTCTCTGCGTTGTGTATTGCTCACTGGCTGGTGCTCGTAGACGTTGACGTTCGTCGTGTGAGACGGTCGCGCATATGCCTCGCATCAGCGCCCGGTGAATATCTATCTGACTTTTGACTTGTCCCGTCTGTCAAATAAGTAATCATCAATTCGATTGAGATGTCCTGTCTCGGATTTTTTCGTCCGCATCAGTCGAGTGATCTGAGATGGATGATGGTTGATCGAATTCTCTGGGGTCCTTTGGCGACCGTCAGTTCCCTGCCGAGAAAAAAATTGCAAGTCGCGTGCGGCGAGTCAGGATCAGCGCGGGCATCCCATCAAAACATGCTCGAACAGAAACGCATCAGAAAGGAAGACCGTTTTTGTGTTATGTTATCTCGTGAGGGGTGCCAAGGGGGTCTGCGTGAGGGATCGAGGGCGAGAGCTAGCTGGGCTAGAGGGGTATATAAACCTCGTCGGACGCGTTCGCCGCCTCTTTCTTTCTTTCTCTCTTCCAAGTTCATCGCTTCCCATCTCTCTCTCTCTCCTCTCCTCTCCACACTTTCGTTCTTCACGAACTTTGTGAGTCCCCGTCCCATCTATAAACCTTCCTCGTTCGGTCGCTTGAATGTACGGTTGAATGAACGCTAATTGACTTGCCACGTCACGTAACTCTTTAGACCCCAACCCACTCAAACTAATCAACATGTTCGCTCGTGCCTCCTACGTCGTCGTTGCCTTCCTCGCTGCCTTCGCGGCTGCCCAGAGCTCCTCTGCCGCTGAGTCCGCGTGAGTACCCTCCTCCCTTCCTCTCCTCTCCCCCATCCCCTTCCCTCCCTCGCATCCTCTTTCAACTCACACTCACCTCAATCCTCTCACACAGCTCCGGCTCGGGCTCTGCCTCCGTCTCTGCCCCCGCCCCCAGCGGCTCCGGCTCTGCCTCCGCCTCCGTTCCCCTCTCCAGCGGCGCCTCCGTCTCCGGCTCGGGCTCAGCCTCCGCCAAGCCCTCCGGCTCCGCCTCGGGCTCTTCCGGCTCTGCTGCCCCCTCAGCTACCGGTGCCGCTATGGGCATCGCCCCCGCCATGGGCGCCGTCGCTGTCGCCTGCGCCGGTGTTGCTGCTCTCCTCTAAGCAGCTTCCCCTTCTCCTTGTCCCCTCATCTTCGCTTTGAGTTGATGGATGAGTGGTGGGCTGTGGTGGATGGAAAAGGGACGGTACGGAGTTGGTTTGACGTGGTTGTGGATTGGACTAGAGAATTCCATGATGGCTCACTCGTTGAACTCTCACTCACTCATAAACCCCATATAAACTCTTTGATCTTCGGTCGTCCTTGATCGTATACCTTTGTCTGTCGTTTCTTTACTACGTGCCCTCCCGTTTGAAGTACTTTGATGCCGATAATTACCCTTCTACGTATACCATGGTTTTGCTTGATACTTTGTGTGATGTGTGAGAGTGTTCGTTGTAAGCTGGCTGTTTGTCTTGAGCTCGTTGTTAAGTGCCGTATGCTGTCGCCGTTGTGTGAACGGGAACTGCTGCTTGAGTCTGGTGGTGACATGTATCCTGTCCTTCAGTTATCGAGTCACTTGCTCACCTTTCGCTACGATAGGTCAAGTTGTAGCTCTAGCCGTCGTACTCAGTTCCAATTAGCCACTCATAAGTCTATGCACCCTCGACCGTATCGTACTCATACCCAGGAGACTCATCATACTCGATTGACCTCGATGATTGCGCGGCACTCATGCACACATCTCTCACCTCTGAATCACATCTCTGGATCTCACCTCTCGCTGCCTATGCATCTGTAAGACTCGGTGTCTACAGCGTATCGTCCATGTCTGAGCACGAGTATAACTTTCGAACTTCATCTCGTGGTGCTCACTGCTCACAGTAAAGTCTGACGCACTGCATAGGATGCACGACGGGTCGTAGATGTGATTACAGCTTAACAGATGCTGCACTCAGCAGTACGGTACGACCGTCAACTTGGAAGATGGAAGCGGGTATTCAAGTAATGGGGTTTTCGAGAGCGAACGTCAAACGATACCAAACCCCTCGAAGCTTATATCGGCCCTCACACCTTTGACAACACTCCCTGCCTCCCCCCGACTTCCAGTAATGATTACACGTACTCGAAGACGTTGGACGGCGTACAGCTGCCAAATGCCAAGTGTAAGTTCAATAAGTAAGTTCACTGTTCAACTTGAAGTAAACCTAGTTCGATTCCATGTAGAAGTCTAGGGGGCTATTCGATTCTCGAAGTCTAGGAGACTATTCGACTGTAGAAGTACGGGAGAGAATTCGATTCCTCGTTGACGTTGTCCGGTACCGTCGTCGCCGTCCGTGACGGGATGGGAAGCGGGATGGGAAGATCATCGTGAGAAGCTCTGCGAGTCTGTGGCCACTCTGCTTGTTAGCAGTGGTGGTGACTTTAACCGTCGTGTTTGCTTCGTTCAGTCTCGTATACAGACAAACCCGGCACGCTGTACAAGACCAGTTCGCACGAATAATAGCCAGCTTACTCCCGGTAAGTCTATTTCTCACCCACACGGACATCAACCACTAGCACTTCCCATCCCCCTCGCGAGATACGACAGACGTCCAACAATCCGGTAATTGATTGGCATGTGCATGTGGCGGTGGGTGGGTCGCTACTGATTTAGACTTCCTTACCTAAGCTTCTTCTAGTGCCCGTGAGTGGGGTGGGAGGTATATATAGACTCGGTGGAGGTGAGAGTTTACGCACAGTACCAGTACCAGTGCTGTTCCCTCCATCGCTAGGTGAGTGGATTGTGATGGGCGAGTACTGTACGACTAATCGACTGACCTTTCTGCGTATACAGAACTACTCTTGATTGAAGAGACGACTCACGAACAAACAAAATGCAAACCTACCAAACCCTCCTCGCCCTCGTTCTCCTCACCGCGGCACAAGTACACGGAGCGGTGACGACTCCCTCAGGGAGCGCAACGCTCGAGCCAGTCCCCAGCGACCCCGGAGCTTCCTCGTACGTCCCATCTCCCTCCCTCCCCCTTCCACCTCTCTTCTCTCTCAACTCCCTAACTGACTAACCCCCTCTCAATGCAGCTCAAGGGTATCCCTCCCAATCCCCTCCCCCTCCCTAATACCCACCTCCGAACCCCTCTCCGGCTCGTCCCTCCCCATACCTTCTCCCTCGTCTCTTTCGTCGATCTCGGTGCCCACGTCGGCGGGTATACCCACCTCGGACTTACCTACTGCGTCGGGCGTACTGAGTAGCCCGTCGGTTGCTACGCCTATTGGGCCGAGCACTGTTAGTGTTAGTCGGTTGAGCACTAGTGCGGGTGCTAGTGTGAGTGGGAGTGCGTCTGCGAGTGCCAGTGGGGGAGACAGTGGGAGTGGGAGCTCGAGTGGTGCGGGGGCTACGAGGGGTATGGTTGGAGGAGCGTCGGTGATGGTTTTGGCGGGTGTTATTGGTGCTGGGCTTGTTGGGATTTGAGGAAAACGGCGTTAGATGCCTGCTAAAGATGTGGAGGACTTTTTGGGAGGTATGTGCGCATTTGATTATCATTTCAATGCATGCTGAGATGGGATTAGGCTGCTAGGGATGGGTTTCTTGTGTCGCACGGACATATGCTCTCATATCCCCGGGCAGTGAACGAACGATATCTAATTGTGCATTGATTTCTTGTTGTATGTACGGACTTGTCTTCTCTATGTACGTACGAGCTGCTCCGATCTATCTATCTTGCCTTTGTAGTTAGATATGACAGAATCTTCACTGTCCCTTGCAATCGCATTGACATCGTGACCTTACACGATAATTAACTTAGCGTACTTACGCGTCGTACCCGCGCAGTCGCCGATCCTGTTCGTAACCTGTGAAAACGCCAGTCACAAAGTGCTATTTCCCGGTCAACGGGCCTCCGACATTGCTCGAACGTTCTGTAGGTACTGTACTCTTCCAGCATCCAAACTCACGCCATCGCCCTCCGGACATAAACACTGCTGACACTACGATCACGTGCACATTACATCATCCAATCCTAGCACCGCGAAGAGACTCTCATCGCGTTATCCGTCGTCTAACTGACTGATCACAACAGATATAAGTCTAGATAACATTCCCGTCCCTCCCACCTCTCTTTCTCACCACCACCACCATCACCACAAAGAAATGTCTGGACAACACACGCTCCCGCCCCTCGACTACGGCTACGATGCCCTCGAGCCCTTCATCTCGAAGGAGATCATGACTCTCCACCACACCAAGCACCACCAGACATACGTCAACGCCCTCAACGCCGCCGAACAGGCCTACGCCAAGACACAGACTCCCAAGGAGCGCATCGCCCTCCAGGCCGCGCTCAAGTTCAACGGTGGTGGTACGCGTCTACTTCTAGCGATCTGCGACTCTATTTCGTGATAAGGATAAGATGGCTGATTGAGGGTGTGTGGATTGCGACGATCAGGACACATCAACCACTCCTTGTTCTGGAAGAACCTCGCGCCTGCTGCGTCGGAGGGTAAGGGCCAGGGCGGCCAGCTCGCCGACGGCGCGTTGAAGCAGGCTATCGTCGGTACCTGGGGCTCCGTCGAGGCGTTCCAGAAGGAGTTCAACACTACCACTGCTGGTATCCAGGGATCCGGCTGGGGCTGGCTCGTGAGTGTCCTTGTCGTGTTCGAAACAGCTGTAAGGAGGTGCTGATGAGTGTGGATGCGATGTAGGGACTGAACCCAACGAACAAGCGTCTGGAGATCACCACTACGGCTAACCAGGACCCCCTCCTTAGCCACGTCCCCATCATTGGCGTCGATATCTGGGAGCACGCGTTCTACCTCCAGTACAAGAACGTCAAGGCTGACGTGAGTGCCTTCTCTTCTCTTTTTACATCTCCCTCTCGTTCCTGCACTTCGATTGTATGCATACAATCGTGTCGGCTATTAAACCCGAATCCCCGCCGATACTTCCTTTATTTATCTCAAACCTACCCTACATTCACATTACCTGCATACTGACCCTCGCTCTACAGTACCTCAACGCCATCTGGAACGTCATCAACTGGCAAGAGGCAGAGAAGCGCTTCGCCGAGGCCGGTGGCAACGCCAAGCTCTAAGCACTCCCACATCGTCGCAAACCGCGTCATGGATCCTATTCTTCAAGCTTTAGTCTTTTCGACGAGTAGTTTTTGATACGGAAGTGTGACTCGGTGGTGAGAGGAAGAAAGAGAAAGAGAAGATGTAACAGTATGGTACGGTGTATGCATACGAGAGAAAGCAAAAATGAATTATAGACTTGGTCGTGGTTTATGGTGTCGGTTGTGAACTTGAATGGCGAGTACTTTGGGATGTACGTAGGTCCCATGTCGACTGGGAAGGTCTACTTTCAGTTTGAGTGCGATCATGCGATGGGATGATTGGCGGGCTGATCGATGTAAAATGCTGCTGGCACTTCTTTCTCTTCTACGACCACTACTGCAGTCAGTACGACTATCATGACCATCATCACGACCATCGCCACAACTATCTACTCAACGTAAAAAAATGCTGGATACAGTGCTCATAACGATCCAGTTTCAACGACGTCGAGGATGGGCACGCTCTGAGGGTCACCCCGATAGATAATCGGAGGTGTACGGACGATACTATCGCTACTGGTGAGCATAATACAACAATGCACTTGGTGCGGAGAGCTGAACATTGCTTGTGGTAGGGACAGCTGTTGTATGACTTCCTTCACAGGAGGCTCCGACACGGCCACAAACTATCGTCATCGGGTGGTACGTCACGGGAGGTACAGCAGGTTTGGTGCTAACGACAGTGAGGATCGTCCGAGTCGAGCTTAGAGACCAGAAGCTGGTTATGGGACAGAGAGGTACGTCTGTCGTTTTTGAGCCACTTCAAACATAGAAGTCCTGACATTGCGAGCACTCAAGTCCTCGACCTCCTTCAAGTCGACTTCAAAATCTTCGTCATCCAGTTCAGCTTCAACTCCACGGCCAAGCCACTCATTTCTCCGTGCTACATCTTCCCACTCCCACTCGAGGAAAACACGTACAAGCAACGTCCCACGGCAGGCCTCACCTACTTACTACGACTGGGTTTGCAGCCTGTATCTGTGGCAAACGATTTGCCACACTTGGTTTGCAGTCTGAGGACGGCTGGACGCGGTCGCAAGGAGTGAGTATTGGGCATTGAGTTTTGAGGTCGGAGCTTTGATGGGCGGAGGTTCGAATGTTTGAGTCGTACCGACAAACGACTAGAAGTCTGCCTGGACTTGAATTGGAGGCAGGAGGGATGAAGGTGGACCACAAACTATTGTGAGGTACGAGGTGGGGGGAGCTTGGAATGTAGCGAAGGTGAGGACCGTCGAACTCGGAGACCATGATTCTAGGAGGTGGCCAGAGGACTCGGAGGTACAAACGTCGTTTCACACAAGCTCTTACTTGGAGAACACTGAAGTTTCCGACCTTCTCTGCTTCAGCTTCAAACCCACGCTCACGTCACTCCCAATTATTCGTGCCACATCTTCCCACTCAAGGAAAACACGCAGGAGCAACGTCCCGCGGCAGGCCTCACCTACTTACTACGACTTGGTTTGCGGTCTGTACTTTTGGCAAATTGTTTACCTAAGGTAGAGACAGCAAACCTGGTCGTGGTGGTAGTCATGCACACTTGAACATAAAGCATAGTGAGGCCGCAAGACCAGGACCGCGCAGGTACGTTCCGCCCACATTTCACGATCCAATAACGGACTGATCACATATTCGTTCAAGTCTAGCTTCCTTTCAGCAAGGTGTTGCTCAGGTTCACAACTGCTGGACTCCAAAGTTCGTTATCATTTCGAATTAGGGCTCTGTGTTAGAGAATCTGTGACTTACTGCTCTGTATTGGTCGAAACCTTAGCCTGGAATCAAGCTTTCGGAGAGGATTTTAGTCTGACTGCTTATTGCAGGGAAAGTTTGGAATATGAAAGTTCAAGGACTGGGCCTGTACTCTTCGTACCTCGAGCATACAGGCTTGGACAGAGAACCTCGCCCTTCGAAGTCCGGGAACCACAGCTGATTACGCCCAGTCACTTCAAGCCCGTTAGTGGCTCGTTGACTTCAACTCGAGCGGGCGAGGGAGAGATCGAGGTAGAGTCTGAGAATGGGTTGGCTTGTGATGTGGACGTATGTCACTCCAATTAGATCTACAATACGTTCGATGCTGATCACCTGAACTCAAGCACGGCAGGCTTTGCTCAGCCAATCATGACGTGCCACTGGTGATGGCCCTTCCCAAAGGGGCAGTTTTCTGAGTTTGAATTCGGGACCACCATCAAAAGGCCATTGTTCGTGGTTTATCAACCGGATCAGCGCTTCTCATCTCTCTCTTAGTGCTACGCCCATCATCTCTCCTCAGCCATGGCTCCTCTCGTCCCCGGTAAGAACCCGAGCGGCTGCAAGTACCGGCAGACTTTACTCGAGACGACGCAAGTTCAACTGCTACAGCTCGCTATTCGTGCGAAGCGAAGATGGGTTGGGCCGGTCTCCCCTCAAGCTTTCCTGAAAGAGCTCATGCCTATAAGCGAAGATAAACTCGCAGAATACGAATCAAAGCGAGATAAGATCGAGTTTACGTTGTCGTCTGGCGAAGGTGCAAACGATAGTAAGCGGGTATCGAAGCATAAGAGGACGTCGCATAAGACATTCGTGAGTATTCAGACTATATCGCACGTTAGCGTGTACTAATCTGCGAAACAACAATACCCAGCGGGATAGTGTCGTGAGACACGATCTTTCCCCTCGGGTGCCCTTCTTCATCCCTGCCGTTAACAAGAAGAGGAGCACTAAAATCAGCGGCAGTAAAGAGCACCATCCAGAGATTACTCCTGGGCTATGCACTACTCGTCGTGACACCACGCCTGGCGACACTTCGGGTTTGCCCAACGTTTCTGACCAATCGTCGTTCAGCTGGAGCCACGAAACCCTAATCGTGGAGTTCAAGAGCAGCATAGAGTATGATCCATTTCATTCTGAAGAATGGCTCAAGAGACGACTGGCCAACGATAAGCGCACCTCCCCAGTATCATTCGAGAAGACGAATATTTGGGCGCTCAAGATCCTAGGAAGACTGGTCCTCCACGCTCGCGAGATCTTCGATCACCAGCAACGCACTCATGTCTTCCAGCTTCTGGTAACGGGAAACTATGCTCGGATCGTATACATCGACCACTCTGGTGCCATCGTCAGCGATAGGATCGACTACGAAAAGGAGCCTGGTGTCCTTGGCGAGTTCTTCTGGCGGATGAACCACATGTCGGATGAAGCGAGAGGGCTAGATACGACTGCAGTGAAGGCCGAGAGTGGCGAGGAAGATCTGTTCAATTCGGTCGTCAGTAAATTTGTGGAGAACATGAGAGATCCATCCCATCCTCAGCGCAATCTCCCCAACGCTGAAACGACGCTTGACGCTGATTATCCCGTGTACCGGATGACTGTGCAAGAAGCATCCACGAACTCGAAGGCTAACTTCAAGACGGCACTCGACGTAGCCAATACTTCTCAGCAGTCTGGAGCTGTTGCGACGAACTTTGTGGTCCAACGGCCGATCTTCAAAGCCAAATCACCTTTTGGGCGAGGTACACGGGGTTACATCGCCGTCGTCACGAAGTCTGAGAAAGACGTCGTGCACGACGAGAACGGCGGCAGAACGAGCGTACCATTGTTCCTGAAGGATACTTGGCGGATAAACTACGCGACGTTAATGGCCGAAAGTGAGGTTTATCGGATACTGGAGAAGCATGGAGTTGCACGCATACCGCGGTTCATTTGTGGGGGAGATATGAGGAGAGAGACTGGAGACGACCAAAGGACAATCTGTGCAGAATGGGCGAAGAAAGTGCGGAAGAGGCTGAACCTCTCGTTCGCCGATTTCGATGTTCACACGCATCATCGAGTCGTCCAGCGGCTCGCGTACCCCATCGAGTCCGCAGTCAATTCGAAAGAGATGGTGAGGGCATTCTACGATGTGCTGGGGGGTAAGTACAATTTTGTTGCGGTTTGTGATTGAGACTGATCGCTGGCATTAGTGATCGAGGAAGCATACGAGAGAATACCGAGCAAGATGCTACACAGGGATCTCAGCACCGGGAACGTCATGCTTGGAGACCCGGAGGACGACGAAGTGGGCTTATTGGGGGATTGGGACCACGCGTTTGAGACCAGGTCAGAGGATGGCAGTGAGCAAAAATCTGGACGTACCGTACGTGGACTATCGTGGTTATTAATTACCGTTAGGTTAATGACTTTGGACAGGGAACATGGCAGTTCATGTCAATCGCTCTGCTCGAAGATCCCGACAAGCCTCACGAGCTCATAGACGACTTGGAGGCGCTCTTCTGGACGCTGGTGTATGCAGCCCTGCATCGTTTTAAGCATGAAAGTCGCATCAGCACGAGCTTCTTCCACTGGTACTGGGACGAACGGCGCCATGATGGTGTCCTCACCGGTAGACGCATCGGTGGTGATCTCAAACGGGAGGCTCTGCCTAATCTTGTGTGCAAAGTCACGTTCGACTGCGAACCGCTTGACAGCTTGATCATGGACCTGGCGATAAAACTGAACGGTTATTATAATCTCAAATCGGACGTTCTGATTTTCAAGTCGCGGATGAAGTGGAACCCTAAGGAAGCTGCGGATATCGAGAAGCGATACGAGTCTGCACGTGCGTCTTTGGAGGCCCAGCAGGCCCAGCTCAACCAACCATCCTTCTGGCGCGCATATTTTTCGGAAGCCTTACAAAGGAACGATTGGGTGGACGACGTTTCAGAAAAAGTTATTTATCGCCCACCCAAGGATCCGGACATGAAAACGCAGCCATTTGGATCCCCAGGTATCAACAGCTCGTCCCTTGGAACTAGTGAGGCTTCTTCAATATTCTCCACAAACCGATCCGAAGATCTCTCGAGCTGGGATGACGAGGATGACGATACTAGCGCGAACGAGGAGGTTGGCCACGACACATCTGAGCCCAATATGGACAAGAGTGCTGCTTCCGTCGAAGTGGTTAATCCTGCTCTGCATACTTTGACACCACCGCCGTGCCATCTGGATGCACCCAACTCTCTTTCACCAGCATCACCTAGCGAGAACAGAAGTCGAGTATCTCCCATGCGCGTATCTAAGCGTACCTACGACCATTCCAACGATGACGTGACAGGCCTCTCGTCGAAGCGACGTAAGCCAGAAGATATCGTTTCACCCAAGCTCCTTGCCACTGAGTCGACCGCTGTACCTGTAACAGATCTTACTAGAAAACTTCCACAGTCTACTCCACTTGAAGCGAATAGTGTCGACTCTGCCGATCGACACAGCCAAGAATAGTTTATAGACGTATAGCTCCAGGTGGTTTGAATGCATTACTTGTTTATCATCATCTATCCACGTCCAGATCAGCCTTCGCCCACACTGAGTAATCATGGGCAAGTAAGTATACGAGCGATCAAAACACTCAATTGCAATTGGGCGTATCAGAGCGCCGTTTTTTTTGTAAGATAGTTTGGAGGCATAGGGCGCCGTATCACACCACTATCTCGCATTCAAGGAGTCAGCAAACCGAATCCATGAACAGAAACCATATAATATTCGAGAGTAATCGTATATAATAGAGAGGATATACGGATATTCGTCAACGGATAAATATGTGCGTGGAGCGGTCGTGGTGAGCGACGTTGTGTTGGTAAAACGAATGTTGTGTGGATAATTATCGAGTCCTTGATAGATAGTCTCTGTGTCATGATCCGTCGTATAAATCGTGAAGAGGGAGAAGTGGGGCTGCCTGCGCCGTCGTGAGAGCCAAGGGAAGAGACCCTAGAAACGAGTGACACAGGGAGTAAGCTGGTGTCTACGATTTAACGAGAGGAAATGGACAAGTACATACCAACAAGAGGTCAAACCATCAGTCGGGAAAGCTCGGCGTCGAGAGAGCGCGGCGAGGGGTAATTCTCGTCGCGAGAATTTGGGCTCGACGGCATGTCGAATTCTTCGTCCCTGACAGATCAACAAGTCAGGAATATTACTCCAAGCCAGAAGTAGACAGAGATCATACTCGAGCATGAACCGAATTAGCCCCCTCTTGTACGTCTTTGGCAGCCTCGCTCTGATGAGTCGCTGGAGATTCTTCCTCACACCCGGTAAGAATGCCTCCAATTCGACTGTAACTGTCTCCATCCGCGTAAAAGTCGTCATCCATTCCCCGAGTAGATCATCGATAGCAGCCCACTGGATTTGTGGCTGAGTCTCATAGCTCTTCTCGGGTAGATCGCGCATGGTACTCGCGAAAACGAGCTCGCGGACCTGAGGTGCATCACGGCCGAAAGAATTGAACAGGTGCTGAGCGTCGTCAGCCTCAAACCATGTCCAGAAGTCTGTAAAGTGAATGGTATGAAGACGTGGACATGAGCTGAGATGGAGGTCGGACCAGGTGTCTCCTATGAAACCATCAAGGAATCAGCTACTTATGAACTTGTGATACGTTAATGGAACCAAGGAGAAGGAGACTTACCCATGAAATGTCTCAGGTAAAGATGGAGATGCTCTACCTCCCCGCCTACTTGCTGTATCACCGTTCCGACTGTTCTCGCATGAACTGGGTACCGCCACCGCGTGCATCGCAGACTCCTCGGCCGGCTTTCCGCCAGAAGTCCCAGCAGCAGGCCGCTCGGCCTCGACGAGAACCATCCGGACGTGTCAAACGCGAGGTCGAGTGTGCGGACATCGCGGAATGATGAGATGGGGAAGCGAAGTGTGTGCTGCAGCGACTGGTCGATAACAAGCTTGCGGCTCACCATGATGTAGAGCGTGTCTGTGGCGTCGATCACGCTTAGTACGTCGAGGAATGGCTGGACAGTGTTCGTCTCGTGTGTCAGAGTGATAACCTCGGAATGTAGCGAGATCCAAGTATGGTCTGCGACGAGCAAGAGACGATCGTCCGAAGAGGAAGAGCTGGGCAGTGACGAGGATGATGAAGAGGTCGCTCGTTCGGACCGTAAGCCTTCGAAAGCTAGAATTTGACTGTCGGGAGATCCGCTTCCAGAACGAAGGGTGTGCCAGACGGCGAGGATGCGCAGGTTCGACAGCGAAGAAACGAGAGAGCGGAGACTTGCTACGTCCAATCCGGAGGCGAGATTCAGCCACGCTATATCCAATCTCTGAATGTATCTGCGCAATGACGGCTCCTCGGAGAAAGAGGTAATAGATGAAGTGTCGAGAACTCGCATTCTCAAAACCTCCAGCCCGCCTTGCAGACTACGTCGTCTTGTCCTTGCATTCGGATTCTCCTTGAATTCACCGATACGCACCTCAGCGTAAAGGTACCGCTCCGCCGACGGATGCCAGAACCGACACACACGCGTGCAGGACGCCAGCGACGGATGGTCGTGTCGCAGGTGGAAGAATACCTTGTCCACAAGCTCGGCGGGAAGGTGTGTCTGTTCTGGATCCATCGGTCGGTTGAGTACGAGGCGCTGTCGGATGTGTCGAGTTGGAACGGAGGTGGAGAGCGTGTGACTGCTCAGCAGTTGGTCGGATGGGCTGGGTTGAAGCAAACAGATTGTTCAGTCTGGACGTATTTAAGCATTTGCGCTAGCCATACCTGGGTCGGTGTCTCTGCACCGTACTATGATCGGCACCGTAGAGATGAGATAGACACGTGGCCATCGATGTGCCATCAATGCGTTGGCCATTGAACAAGGGACTGACGGTATGAGGGGCGGTGACATGCACATGCGCAGGAATGCGTTAATGACGGTCAGTTTTGTAAGATGTGATTGGGCGTGAAAAGCTTGACGGCGTCCCCGTGATCGTCAGCGGAATACAAGTCCGACGTGAGGGTGCCGAGGCAAGCTAATGGCACGACTCAGGTGACGACACCGAAAAGTTAGATGAGAGAACTACCATACAAGATCTCAGTGACGAGCATCAAGGGTGCGAGATGATCACACCTCTCGAAAGCGTCCACGAAGGTCAATCAATTCATCGATCACAGGCATATTTCTGCGTATGAACGGATGTGACTGTCGTCAGACGATCTTGCCTTTGAATACAGGAAGTCGGCACACTTGGCAATGGGCGTTGAGCTTGCGACGGGGTGAAGGAGCAGCTGTGGTCAACTGACGGAGTCAAGGGCGAGGTCCGTCGCAATCGATTACAACTCGTTGACGAGGTCGGTAAGTGGTCCCGATGAAAACGAGGGTGCGCCAGAACTGCTCCCATTCCACCCCCGTAAATTGTTTCGGAGTTAGTCTTCCACTTACATGGAAGGACGAATTCCGAGCAGCAGGATCTGGAACGTTTTGAGCAATCAAAGATTCATAGCATGTCCGCCAGTTCTAGACTCTAAATAGGAGAGCGTGTGAGTTAACCCGATTTTCCAGGGCCGAGCAGGCGTCGCCCATCGATTAAGGTAAGCGTTTGGGGCCAGCTGGCGGAAGCACCGTTCGCGGGATGAAAATTAATATCGAGTACGCACCGAAAGCCTAAAAGACAAAGTGAAGGAGTCAAGATGCTAATCTGACCACATCTCCGCTATAGATTTGAGATTGAAATGTTTCAAACGCGCACAAAGGAAACGTCCAAGGCCAGCTGTGGTGACGTGACTGTCGAGTTCGGAGCGGATGGGAGGTCATGGGACTGAAGACCCGAGCAGACGACACATACCGAAATGAACGATTCATGCGCTCAAATGGCTGGTGACCACAGCAAGACGGTATTTACCTGGTGAATGACCCACGGCGGGCGGAGGCCAATTTGAGGGAGAAGGAAAGAGTGAACCTGCCATGTCGAGCGCGGAAGTGCTGGCGGAGTAACTGGGATCGTCGGCAATCTGCGGCCCTGATGCCGACTTGCGCCGATTGTTGGCACCAATGCTGAGAGCGTACAGTATAATAATACGGCACGACCATGAGATGTAAACTCCACTCATTCTTTTGCAGGGTCGATATCGTTCACCCTGTCTGAGGTGTATGAATACTCATAGCCCCCGTACCCGGTTTTCACTTCGGCATGCGTCGTATTGAGCTGCATGCCCCATGCATGTTACATCACGCGACCAACCACGTTAATCTTGTGTGGCTGCCCTTGGCGCACACCGTGCAGTAGGCGACCTTCATTGTGAGTAATTCACCGGTTCCACCTTCCGATCTTACCTTAATCTCTGCCAGGTACGGAAGGTGGTGATTGCGCAAGTGGTTACGCTGACATTGACGTGTCCCAGGACCTGACCTAGGCGTAGCGGTGTATGAGTATAAAAGCAGCAAAGGTAACACGTACCTTCCCCAAAGAGCCTAGACTGGGGTCACATTGTATGCTCGGACCGACTTTCTTTGTACAGTACGTGGATAAGTTGCGCTGTGAGTCGTCCGTGGGTTCATGTCATACACTTCCGCGTTCAATGCATCTGTAGAGCCAGCTTAAATACGAGGTCCAGATCTGCGAGCTCGAGATGGGGGTCGTGTAAGCAGAAACGAAGGGCGAAGCGTGTCAAACGAGCTCTCACAGGATTGGCCGAGGATAGCCTGATTCCAACTAGAGGTTTGGCTCTACCGGTCATGTTGTTGGATTGTTTAGTAACTTCTTCACGGTACGTGGGCACATGTAGGAACTGGAGCGTCTGGAGCGTCAAAATACGGGCTTGGCAGGTGCCGTTTACGGCCTCCCAGTCAGCAGGAACCTGTGACCTCCGAAGTAGATGAAAAGATTCAGTCGATTATATGTCATGGTACTGAGTACATGTACAGGTTACCTCGAGCATCATTCTCCTCTTCACTGAGTTGTTTTCAAATACCCGCGCCGATAGTGAGCTAAGTGGATCGAACTGAGCCATATTGTGAATAGTCAATAAAGCTTGACTCACCGACAATGTGAGTGCTGGTCTGGAGTAAGGTACGGTAGCCGTACTTGCAGCAGCGTGCGATTACTATAATAGAAACGAGGGGAGCCACGACTGACCTGAAGACGACGGAGGTTGATTTACCACTTACGAAACCTGTATATGACCTAATAGCGTTACGTGTCTTCGGATGCGCATGAAAAATGCGACTATTCTAGGTTTCAGACACTGTACGAGGAGGCTCGAAGTAGCGCCTGGAAGGTGCAAGGGTATTGTGAGCAAAAAACGGAGCAATGTGAGGTAAATAAGCCCTCACATGCCGGGTAGTTTAATTACGACTGCGAACTTGGCACCACCGATCGCATTGTAACTTCCCACGGGATGTGAGTACATGCAGGAACTGGATTGCCGGTATACGGGCTTGGCAGATGTCGTTTATAGCCTACGAGACAGTAGGACCTTATGACCTGGGAAGTAGATGAAAACATTCGATTGAGTATTTATTATGTGGAGGCTCGGTTTTCAGGCTAGCTCGAGCCTCATTATTCACTTCACCGAGTTGTTTCAAATACCCGCGCCGATGGTGAGCTAAGTGGATCGAACTAAGCCATAATGTTGATAGTCACAATAAAGCCTGACTCACAATGTAAGTTCTGTGAGGCATGACCGCTGTACTTGCAGCAGCGTGGGGTTACTATAATAGAAACGAGGGGAGCCACGACTGACCTGAAGACGACGGAGGTTGATTTACCACTTAAGAAACCTGTATATGACCTAATAGCGTTACGTGTCTTCGGATGCACAAAAATGATGAGACTCTTGCATTTGCTGTAAAGGCTCCCCAGGTTTCGGACATCGTACGAAGAGGCTCGAAGCCAGAAAGTAGCACATGCAAGCTGGAGGGAAATTATGAGTAGAAAACGGAACAACGTGAGGTAATACTCTCACATGGTCGTCCGAGGGTAGTATGGCCGTGACTACAAGATCGACTCTATCGTTCGTAATCTTCATGTTGCGTTTGTGTGGATACTAATGAGCAGTAGAGTGAGCGTATTGAGTAATACACACTAGGTATGAGTTGGCCGCGAGGGAACCGAAAGTAAGGGCGAGAAGAAGGAAGGAGTCGGAGGGTCGTATTCACCCAGACCGTCTGTAAACCATACTTGTGATTCCTTGAGGACTAGGACTAGGACGCATCGATTCAGTAAATCGAGGAACTCAAGGAAGAAAGAGTGAGCAGAGCGTAGAAGTATAATGATAAATGCGAACGTACCGAGCTTCTAGTCACATTATGAGAGGTATTGTAGGAAAGCAGGACATACCTCAGGTTCATGTCATCGCCTTCACCCTCGGGCCTCAGGCTGCAGACCCACCACACTCTGAGCGTGACGTACTTGTACTGCGGTTACGATGTGAATGGCAACAGTACTATCACGTACACTGGGATAGTTTCGAGTTGGGTACTCAATCCGAGTCTCGAAATGATATCTGCGAATCGGAAGGGTATTGTGAGCAGAAGAAAAAGAACCGACGTGAGGCAAATATCCTGTTACAGGATTACCCGAGAATAGTCACGGTCTGTCTGCGACTAGAAGATCGTCTACCAGTCATAAGCTTGATCTGTACAAAAGTAATGGGCATATCACGTACTTTCCAGCACACGAGATGGGAGGAGCCTCGAGGATATCTTGACCCGAAACTAGATGTCCGGTCTGCATCGAACGTGATCGTCCTCACCAGGGTCGCTTTTCCGCAACCCTTTCTCCGACTTCGTCAAGGTTTGATTAGCTGGGTGTAAAAAGCAGAAAACGGGAGTTTGAGGTAAAGCTAGGCACGATAAATCCAGACTCACCTTCTTACCGTGACTACTAGAACATGTCCCAGCCAGGAATCGTGATGCTTGGGGATGCTCAACTCGGATGAAGGGGTGTACGTGAGGAAGCACGATGATATGCCCTGGTACTCGTAGTTGGTTAAGAAAATTGACCTTGTACGACGCCTTGTATATTTCCATGACGCGGGAGTATTCTCCGAGTTCACGTCTTCAGCAGAAGCCTCTGAGAGCATGATTTTGACCGTGCCTCGCAACACAACTTTCTCCTTATCAACCTGCACAAACTCCACCATGCAAACTCCAACCTCCGCGCTCCACTCGTGTGCATGGACCTCCTCTCGAGCTGGTACTCGCACCGCACTGCTGGAATCAATACAACCCGAAGACGAGGGCTGTGTGTGTGAGAGAGGCGTAAGTATCGGTATAGGAAGCTGTGTGGTATGCTCACCGAACGTTTCTTTGCTTTGACGGTGACTCGGACTTGTTTCCAAACTAAAACTTGGAAAGCTGCCTCGATATGCGAGTGAGGGAGCCAAACCAATCCTACAGTACAGGGACAAAGTTGAAGGGCTAGGGCGGGAAGGGAAGAGTCAAGTACACACATCCTGCAGTTGCACTGTGCCATGAACTCGAAGCACGCGGTGGGTAAGAGGAGAAGATGGCCCGAAAGCGGGCGCACTGCAAATCACAACAGCCTGAGTCTCCTGGATTTACGGGAAACGTACCCAACCCTCCCTCGTCTATGTATAACCCAGAGCTGAGAAAGCCCGAGTCACACGAAGCCGAGAATCTACTAGAACAGCAAAAACGAATCAAGTTATCAAGGTCGTCATGAGCAAAAGAACAGCACAGCGGAGACTGGAAGACACACCGGTGCCCGGGCCCCCCTGTCTCGCCTGACCCATCCACGAAGATAGAATAGAGACCGACAGCACTCCTTGAGTTCGCACCGCTTACTAGAATCGAGAGCCGAGATGAGGAAGGACTAGGAAGGACGCAGCTATGCTATGAGAGAAGGATAAGTCCACTACGGTATACATAGGCTCATAGCATAACAGGCGTTTGCTAGCCTTGAGCTTATGAGTTGAATACTCGGTTTCTTGGACATCAACCGCAGATGGGAAAGATCACTAATAGGTGTGTCTAAGAAAACCACTTTCTCCACGGTACTGAATCGTCAATAAGTATACGGGCTCGGCAGATGTCGTTTGCGACCTACGAACCTATGACCTGGGAAGTAGCCGAGAACATTCAGTCACATATATGCCACGCTGAGGTTCAGATTCGGTATACCTCGAGCGTAACCTCTTCGACTCCTCTTCAAAGTCGTTTGTCAGGTAGTCCTATAAATCGGGTTTCTTCAAAGTAAGCCGGGTGGATGACTCGGAAACGTATATTAGTGCACACGAGCGCATGATCATGATATTATACCAGTGCTTACGAAACCAGTATCCGACGTCCTTGTACGCTTTAATATCGAGGTACTTCGATAATCGACGACGGAAACTCTCGTCTTGGGTCTTGGGTAAGATATGGCGGCTGTGATTGCTGCAGCACGGGATTACACTGGCCGACTTGAACACGGAGTAGTTTGTCCCGGCAACGTTATACATATGTCTTCGGACTCACATAAGCAATATCTAAGCTGGAAATGCTTCGCGGACTTCAGACAGAGCTCGTCAAAGCAGGAAGTGTCTACAAGTTAATCGGGCGTTAAAGGGGCGTGAGATAAATATGCTCTCATCTCACAGGATTAGCCGACTGAGACCACACGTTCGTAAGCTCCATCTATGGCCCGGGGTTTGGCACATACTTTGCAGCGGCCTGAGCAGTGATATATTGCGTTTTAGTGACTTTCAATCGTCATAGAGTGAGCGTATTCATACGCACCAGGCAGAGTTGGCCGCGAGGGAACCGAGAAGAAGGAAGGAGTCAGAGGGAGGGTCGTATTCGCCCACTGGTGGAGGACGCATCGATTCAGAAAATAAGGAAGAAAGAGGAAAGAGTAGAAGTGTAATCATAAAAACAACACAAACGTACTGAGTACTGAGCTTCCCGTCACCTTATGAGAGGTACTGTAAGGAGGACATACCTCGGTACTGTAAGGAGGACGTACCTCGGTACTGTAAGGAGGACATACCTCGGTACTGTAAGTTATGAGAGGTACTGTAAGGAGGACATACATACCTCAGGTTCATGTCGTCGGCCCACCACTCACCGCACTCGTATCTGCACTGCAGTGACACCGTGAATATCACGTATACTGGGATACTGTAGTTTCGAGTTCAAGATGATAGAAGGGTATCTGCGAATCCGAGTCGGAAGGGTATTGTGAGCAAAAAAAAAACAAAAACAGACCGACGTGAGGTAGATGACTCACAGCCTGAGGATTGGCAGGGGGTCGTCACGGTCTGACTGCGACTATGTAGTACGAGTCTGAGAAGATCGGCTCTAGAGTCTACAGGTGGTGAGCCTCATCGCGTACGAGATGTGACGAGCCTCGGGGACATTGTGACCCTCTGCTCAGCTCAGTTCAGCTCAGTCTGCCTCTGAGTCGAGCGTAACTGTCCCCATTGATCAGAGTTTCTTTCGCAACCTTTGTGAGATTGAGTAAGGCTATGTAGTCACGATAAATCCAGACTCACCAAGTTCTCACTACTACATTGAACCAGGAGTTGACTCTGGGATGTCGATGGAGGAAAGGAAAGGCCACTCGGAGCTCGGTGATATGCCCTGGACTCGTAGTTGGTTATGAAAATTCAAGGAGGCATTCTCCAACTCTCGAATGCAGACAAAAGCGAAGGTTCCTCCCGGTCGTAGCGGTTAGCCTGAATCAGAACTTGTAAACACAGAAAGGATAGTTCGTCTTGGCCAATGTACGATATCTCACCTCACGTTCATGCCACTATCTTTCGGCTTTTCAATGTATCACACAGACTCTCGAAATCTGACTGAACTGGAGAGCTAGAGAGTTGATAAGCTCTGTAAACGGTGGCCATGGTAGCTGTACGAGGTCAAGTTCCTAGGGGCGATAGGCGCTGACGTCGTGGCGTTGACGTGCGAGGCAGGCAGGGTCGCGATGCGTGGATGCTTCATTCAGACGACCACCATGTCTCGTTGCGGGGAACTTGAAGCGAGCCTCTGCACTAGCGGGTAGCAGACTATATATCTCCTGCGAACGCAATACAAGGCTTCACCACAGTTGTGAAAGCCACCGCGTCAAGCCAACATTCTAAACGTCACAGGCCACTCTCGCAGCCCCTCGTCTCCGCTGACCCACCTCCCAGTCCAGTCAGCGTACGAGCTCCGCATCCGACTGCGAGGGTAGCTCCCGCCCAGCGTGACACTCACCCGTGACAGTACGCGCACGTCACGCGTCCCACGCAATATGACTCTTATCGATCAACACGATAAGTAAACTTTTTCACTCTCTCACACCTCTCTCGCCTCCTCCTCCTCCTCCCTCCCCATCCCATCTCCTCTTACACACAGAAAACAAAACAAGAATGGCCCCGCTCACACACCCCTCCATCCGCGGTACGTCCCTCCCCTCCCTTTCACCAACTACCAACTAACACTAAAAAACACAGAGGGCTGGTTCCGCGAGATCTCCCCCCAATGGCCCGGGCAGGCCCTAACACTAAAAGTAGAGCGCATCCTCCACACCGAAAAATCCCCCTACCAAGACCTCCTCGTCTTCCGCTCCACGCACTACGGCACCGTCCTCGTCCTCGATGGCGTCATCCAAGCCACCGAGCGCGACGAGTTCTCCTACCAAGAAATGATCGCCCACATCCCTCTCTCTACGCACCCCTCACCCCGTCGCGTACTCGTCATCGGAGGCGGAGACGGCGGTGTCGTCCGCGAAGTCTTGCGTCATCCGTCTGTTACGAACGTAACACTCGTAGATATTGACGAAGCGGTCGTACGCGTGTCGAAGACGTACCTCCCGCATATGTCGCGTGCCCTCGAGGACCCACGGGTGACAGTACACATAGGAGACGGGTTCAAGTACCTCGCAGACGCAGCCGCCGCAGGCTCTTCTGCGTTATACGACGTCATAATAACAGACTCAAGCGACCCCGTAGGACCCGCCTCCTCCCTCTTCCAGCCTCCCTACTTCCAGCTGCTGCACAACGCACTGGCGCCGGGCGGGACCATCAGCACGCAGGGCGAGTGCCAGTGGCTGCACACCCCGCTTATCCGTGAGCTGCTCACTTCTACGAGAAGGATATTTGAGCAGGCGAGGTATGCGTATACGACTATCCCGACGTATCCGTCCGGACAGATTGGGTTTATCGTTGCTTCTAAGGCTTCGTCTGCCGAACGAGACCTCACTAAACCCCTTCGTAAGATTGAGGGTACGAGGTACTGGAATGAAGGTGTACATAGTGCGGCCTTCGTACTACCAGAGTTCGTACGCCTCGAGCTCGAGGAGGGGAAGGACGTCAAACCTGCGTTTAGCGACGTCCCGGCGCACTCATTCGCTAAAACTACTGCTAGTGGCGAAAAAGTGGTGTTGCTGCTTGGGAGCGGGTTCGTGGCGAAACCGGCGGCGGAGTATATCCTTCGTGATAGGAACAACAAGTTGATCGTCGGTGCGTCTTGTCTCCCTCCCTTCCTCCTTCTCCTCCCTCTTCCCTTTCTCCCTTTTCCCTTCTCCTTCCCACCCTTCCTCAAGCCCCACTGACACTTCGTTGTAGCCTGCCGCACACTCACAACAGCCTCCTCCTTCGTCCAAACCCTCACACCCTCCACATCCTCTCCCTCCCCTGCCCAATCTCGGGCCAGCGCCATCTCGCTCGACGTATCCGCCCCGGGGCACTCGAGAAGGTCCTCGCCGACTATGCTGTCGATCTGGTTGTGAGCTTGATACCGTATACCCACCACGCGGACGTCATACGCGCCGCCATCAGCGTGTCCAACGCGCGCAAGTCGAGCGCCAGCTCGCCCTCTAAGTCGACGCCCATACATGTAGTAACAACATCATACATATCCCCCCCAATGCGCACCCTCGCACCCCTCGCCACAGCCGCCGGAGTAGTGGTCCTCAACGAGGTAGGCCTCGACCCTGGGATTGACCACCTTTATGCTGTTAAGTGCGTGGGGGATGTTCATGCGAGGGGGGGGAAGGTGCGTTTTTTGTGTTTGTGGTTTTTTGTCCCCACTCTGTTTTTGAGGGGGAGGGTTTGAAGAGTGCTGATGGTTGCGTTTTTTTTTTGGTTGCTTTGCTCGTGAACTCAACTCGCCTTTGGTTGGACTCGCTCAACTCGTCGCATTGAATTGAACTCGCTATCGCTCGGCTCGTCTCTAGGTACGTGCTCTTTTTGAGTTTTTGGAAATCACAACTGATCGATGTTTGCTTTGTCTTTTTTGTTGTTCGTTCGTCGCTCGCCTTTACCTACGCTCACAACATTACTTGTGTGCGCTGCACTACGACTCACTGGCTCACTCGTGCTCGGTTTTTCCCCCCTCCAACTCGCCTGATCTTACTGTCCTCCACCTCCTCGACTTCCCTCGACTTCCCTCGACTCCCCTTGCCTCTCTCTTTCGACTCGCCTTTCGACTCGCCACTCGCCCGCCTTCACCTCTACTTGTGCTCACTCACTTCCTCCGATCTCGCTTCTCTTTCGACCGACTCACCCGATCGCTCCGACTCACCCACTTCCCTCGACTCGCTTCTCTTTTGAATCGCTGCACCTCACCTGACTCGCTCGCACTCGCCTCACCCAACTCGCTTCGCTCGTCACAGATCAAAGAATTCCACTCCTACTGCGGCGGCCTCCCCTCCCCCGAATCCTCCTCCAACCCCCTCGGCTACAAATTCTCCTGGTCCTCCCGCGGTGTCCTCCTCGCCCTCCTAAACTCCGCCTCCTACATCTCCTCCTCCCGCGTCGTCTCCGTCCCCGGCCACCAACTAATGTCCCACGCCCAACCCTACTACATCTCCCCCGCATTCAACTTCATCGCCTACCCCAATCGGGACTCCACGCCGTATAGGGAGTGGTATCATTTGGATGGGGAGGGAGAGGGGGAGACTGTTGTTAGGGGTACGCTTAGGTATAGGGGGTTCGAGACTTTTGTGGGGTGTCTTGTGGGGTTGGGGTGGTTGGATGGGAGTGGGAGGGAGTGGCTTGGGAAGGCGAAGGAGGAGGGGTGGACGTGGGCGAGGGTGTTCAAAGAAGTACTCGGTGCGAAGGGGGAGAGTGAGAGGTTCGTCGTTCTGTCTTCCTTTCCCCACAATCCCCTAATATTCATTGGAATTGTACAGCGAGCTGACAGAAGCGATCCTCGCCAAACACACCTTCCCCTCCCCAGCCGAACAATCCCGCATCCTCTCAGGCCTCAAATGGCTCGGGCTCTTCTCCGCTGACACCCCAGCCACTATTCGTGGTAGCCCTGAACTTAATTTGTTGGATACACTTTGTGCCCGGCTGGAGGTGCTCATGAAGTATGAGGAGGGAGAGAGGGACCTTGTGATGTTGCAGCATAAGTTTGTGGTGGAGTGGAAGGATGGGACGAGGGTGAGTTGTTTGCTTTTTAGGTTTTGGTTTTTGGTTTGTTTCTTTGCGACCGCGGTTTTCTCGTTGTGTTGCTTCCTTTCTCCCTCTCTTCGTTGGTCGACCTATCCGGCGACTCACTTGCTTCGAGCTCTCGTCGTTCGTCGCCTCATTTGCTGTTCTCCGAGTCCTTCTCGTTCGTCGACTCGTCTTTTCTCGTTGTTAGACGTTCGTCGACTCGTCTTTTCTCGTTGTTAGACGTTCGTCGACTCGTCTTTTCTCATCGGTCTGGGACGCATTCGCGGAAGACGAATTCGCTTCGCTCTTTCGTCATTTGACATTTTCACCCTTCGTCTTCGGTCGAGATTGAATGCGCTCGAGTTCGAGTTCGCTTCGCTCTCTCGTCGGTCGAGCTTGATCTCGTTCGAACTCTCCTTCTCGTTCCCGTTCGAATTCTCTTCGTTCTCGTTCGGCGAGTCGCTCTTTTCTCTCGTATTTCGTCGTTCGTTTCGCTTTCGTTCGAACATGCTCTCATTTGAACGCGCTTCGACTCCCTCACCTCACCCTCCATCTCATCCCACCGCTATCTCCCTCACTCCTCCCCTCCCCCTCACCAAACACCCAACTAACCCAACTCCCCAGGACACGATAACCTCAACCCTCGAAGCTTACGGCGTCCCCTACGGCGACAGCGCCATGGCCACCACCGTCGGCCTCCCCTGCGGCATCGCCACCCAGCTCGTCCTCGACGGCGTCATCAACACCCCCGGTGTTCTCGCGCCCTATACGAAGGAGATCTGTGATCCTATTCGGGAGGTGTTGGAGAGTGAGGGGTGGGGGCTTGTTGAGAAGGTTTTGTAAGTTGAAAAGGCGGGGAGAACTCCGAAAATATTGTAGAATGAAAAGGAAGAGAAAATGTGTATCCGTAGAATAAAACGTGATCGTGTGAGTCGTGTACTCCGTGCTACTTTACTAAATCTCCAGCCTCAGCCGTCTTTGTCTTGTGCGTGTCAGCACCTTTTGCCTATCGATAGGAGTGCCTTCGCCTTCGGATTCGCTGTGACTGTTTCGTAATGCTTAGTGCTATATGCACGATTTACGTCCAGCCGTCCAGCCCTTTGAACCAGCGTGACGTTCGACGCTTTCTTCGAAGCCCTCTGGCGGTTGTGTACATCACTCGTCACTCATCACACATCACTTTCATGGCGACCAGTACGAGACATCAGAATATGGTATATTAGGGTGCGTACTCGGCTCACTGGCAAACGATTCATACGGTTACCTCAACCAACTGGAGATGAATGGGCAACGGGCTCGAACGACGATCGTTTCGACAACCTGCGACATGACACAATACTTAACCTGCGCCCTGGGCGACATAGTTTCCATGCTCCTGTCTAATCACAAGCGTATCAAATATTCGCAATGTCCGTGTGAGGTCGAAGCATGTGCGACGGGGGAAGAAGAAGAAGAAGTAACTCATCTGCACAGGATAATAGCATACAGTACGAGCGAGGAGTTCCTTGTAGCATCCCAGATATTCATCATCTACTTCCTGGGTGCGTTCCTTCTTCTAGTATGATGGCCGTCACGGCGACGAAACGCAGCCTGGGCCTGCCGTTCAACGGGGTAGTTTCCCTGCAGATCTAAGATCTTCATAGACCGTACTAACAACGGGTGCATGGCTTGAGGAGCGTGGAGGGATGGCTTGCCGTACTACGAGTGTCGACGAGTCTCTGTCGCGTCCCATAGCTTCAATACTTGCGTTTTTTCTCAATAGTCGACGCATACAGGCGGTAGTAGACACCAGAGCCTGAGCGTGCCTCTTGAATGCGCTGGCAACCAGACGAGCTGCTAATGAGAGACACGTCAGATGAAGCTCGACACGCATATACTCACGCATATATGCACCTAGGAGCGAATGGCGGGTCACCGTAACAACGCATCAACGCAAAGGTGACTGGAGCTTCAAGTGTCAAGTGTCGAGTAGCTGAAACCGACGAGCCATCAACTCAAAAGAGTTCAAGTGCAATTGGTCGCCATCAATCACTGTACCTCATAATCATAGTCAAGCGTTCTTCCAAGCCAATCCACATTTTCTCGTCGCCACTTTCTGTCTCGGAGAGGGGTGTTCACGGGGGTATTTTGGCTGTTTTCGAGCGGACGGATGCAGATGTTCGAGCTGAACTTTATTCCCCGTTCTCCGTACATTGAACGTTCAATCGCAACTTGCAGCGTCCGAACGAGGAGAGAATACACATAAGACACGACTCTCGGTTTCTACGAACGATGACGTGGGTGTGGGCTTGGGTCTGTACGCATACAAGTACTCGTGGGCCGTTTGCTACGAGTGCACGTTTCATGCATGATCATCGACATAGATAGCTTATAAAGTAAGGCCGTCAGCACGCATTTCACGTTAAGCATAACAACGCACAGACGAGAACACGCACGAGTTCACCTCATCTGCTCTAGTTATAGTAGTAGCAGTCATTGGCAGTACGAGTAGGCCGCGGGTCCCACGTAGCACCCCGCGGATTTGCCGTCGACCACTGCCCACGGCAATCCTTTGCTTCAGGAATCAGCACGACAATCCTGCCAGTGGCGAAGACAGCCGTTGAAGGGTGTAGGTTCTCTACGGATCTACTTACATAGAGGGCATCAGTATGCGCGTGCAAGATTCGATGGACGTGGAGAGGCGACCTACCGTACCAACAACAATGGCGAGTCTTCTGTCGCATACCGTAGCTATCAAAGCGTGAGACTCTTTCGAGTCGTCGAAGCATATAGGCCATACAGCACCGTAAAGCTCGAGCGAAGACGTCCGTGTATTGCCAGGATGCACTAGTAACTAATCGAGCTGCCAGGGTGAGAGATGCGTCGAATGAAGCGCATATACTCACGCATATATGCACCTGAGCCGGGCGCGTACAGGTCGAGCAGCTATAGCCGACCGAACAGTCAGCTTGAAGCTCAAACGAGCCCAAGTACCTCGTACGTCCTCGAGTTGTAGCAATCAAGCGTTCTTCCAAGCCAATCCACATTTTCTCGTCTCTACGATCTACCTCTACCGGTCGACGAGTGTTCAAGGGGTGATTTAGCTGATCTCGAGTAGGCCGGATGTTCGAGCGAGCTCACCCTCCTGAGAGCCGCCTTCTCAATTCTCCGTTCGTTCTGCGTTCAGAGGAGCAGGGGGTGCACATAACACACAAATCTTCGTTTCTGCAAACGATGAGCTCCGTGTGGGTATATGCGAGTAATTGTGCGCATATAAGTACCCGGTACTCACTTACGAGTGCACTCCCTGCATATGGTCGCTCTAGAGGGTCAATAGGTATGTTAGGTAAAACGGACGAGCGGACAAATGGGATCACTCACGAGAACACCTCAGGGTCGTCGTAGTCTGCGTTTTTTCTCAATAGTCGACGCATACAGGCGGTAATGGACCACCAGAGCTTGAGCGAAGATGAATGCGCTGGCAACCAGTCGAGCTGCAAATAAAAGACGCGTCAGATGAAGCTCGACACGCATATACTCACGCATATATGCACCTAGGAGCGAGTGGCGGGTCATCGTAACAGCGCATTAACGCAGGGATGACTGGAGCCTCAAGGGTCGAGTGTCGAGCAGCTGAAACCGACGAACCGTTAACTCAAAAGAGTCCAAGTGCAAGTGGTTGCCCACCAATCACTGCACCTCCCGTCGCAGTTGGCAAGCGTTCTTCCAGGTCAATCCACGTTTTCTTGTCGCCACTTTCTGTCTCGGAGAGGTGTTCACCGGGGTATTTTGGCTGTTTTCGAGGAGGGCAGATGCAGATGTTCGAGCTGCAGGTCTTTATTCCCCGTTCTCCGTACGTTGAACGTTCAATCGCGACTTGAAGCGTCCAGACAAAAGGAAGATGCACATATGACACGAGCCTCAGTTCAAGTTCCTGCGAACAATGACGTGGGTATGTGCTTGTGTCTGTGCGCATCCAAACATTCGTTACCCACTTACTACGAGTGCACGATCCGCGCCTGATCCACCTAACTAGACAATCCAGCGACGAGGTAGTCTGCACTGAGCAGGTACCTCCAAGTTAGGCAGAACGAACGGACAGACGAGGACACGTACGAGTTCACCTCGTCATTGTCTCCCGGACTCATGAAGAGATGCTCAGGCAGGACGAATGAGGACGTCCGCATATAAACTCCACATCCAGTGTCCACTCTTCGCAGGGTTCCTTCTTTTAGCTCGATAACCGTGATGACACGCGGCCTGGGCTCGCCTTAGAACGGCGTGGTTTCCCTGCAGATATTCATAGGAGATGTTAATAAGAACACGAGTTTCGGTGACATATACAGGATTCAAAGAGCGTGGCAACTTGTCATACCAACAGCAATATCGAGTTTTCTGTCGCACCGCGCACTTCAGAGTTTGAGCAAAGACGTACGTGTGCGGCCGGGACGTAGCCAGTCGAGCTGCCAGGGCCAGTGAGAGACTCGTCGGGTGAAGCGCATATCCTCACGCATATATGCATCTTAGCTAGGCGCATACAGGTCGAGCAGCTGAAACCAATCGAGTCAGCTTCAACTCAGAACGGCCCCAAGTGCTCGTCATCACTATACATCCTCGAGTTGTCGCAATCGAGCATTCTTCCAAGCCAATCCAAATCTTCTCGTCCGAGTCGCCACTCTCTGTCACGGAGGGGCATCCACGGGGTATTTCAGCTGATCTCGAGTTGGCCGGATGTTCCAAGCGAGCTCACCCTCCTGATAGCCGCGTTCCGAGTCTCCGTTCTCCGTGCGTTTACTGAAGCGTTCAGACGAGCGAAGGCTGCGCATAAGACAAGTCTCCGTTTCTGTAAATGCTAGAGTAAGTATATGCGAGTAATTGCGCGCATACAAGTACTCGTTACTTACTTACGAATGCACACCTCGCGCAGGGTAAACCTGGAAGGTCAATAAAGCAAAGCTGTCGGTAAGTGAGGCAAAACGGACGAACGGACAAATGAGGACACTCACGAGGACACATGAGGCTCGTAGTCTTCGAGCATACCAGAGATAACAGCCTGCAGTACGAGTGCCAGTGACTCTGAGCCACGCATAGCACTCGTGTTCGTCGTCGTCGTCTACCCTCTGCGTCCCGTCTTCCTAGTTCGACGACCGTAACGAAAGACAGCCTGGTTCTCCACGGGTCTTCACAGATGGTACCTACTAAGAACGCGAGTTTCAGTTTAGTAGCGTGTGCGAACTTCGAAGGGAGACTCACCGTATTGCGAACTTCGTACTGCCTGTTTATAGTTAGAAATCGCTGGGATCCTTTTGAGTCGTCGACGCATACAAGCAGGCTGTAAACTGTACATGCTAGTGCTTGAGCGAAGACGTATGCGTGCGGCCACAATACACTAGTAACTAGCTGCATTAGGAGATGAGTCAGTTAAGCTAGATGTGCATATAGCCATACGACTCGCATATACTCGCCTTCAAGTTGGCCAGGTTCGTCTAGGAACGAGTGGCGGGCTAGCGGGCATCGACTGGAACGTATGAAGCCGGAGACGTGACGTAGGTGCTTCAAAAGCCTGGAGGGTCGAGCAGCTGAAACAGACCGACCCGTCAGCTTCAACTCAAACTTCAAACGTCCAAGAACCAGCCCACGTTACGTACCCCCTTCTTCCCCACGGGGCCCCTCAAAGTCAGATCAACCCTAACACCATCGACCCGCACTCCCCAGCAAAACCTTTTTTCTCTTCTTTTTCCGTTCCCCACGCCTAGTAACATGTTCATTGGTGGGCGTAAGAAACCTGCCAGTACTAGTGGGCGTAAAGCGAGGCGGGCCGTGCGTCGGTCCGGCGGTAGGGGGAAGTGGGGGAAGTGGGGAGTTCGAATTGTTGGATCTTGGATCGTGCGGCGTGAAGGGTAAGGACGGAGTGTGAGTGGTTGAACGAAAGATGAGTGATGTGGAAGAGTGATGAGCGATGTGGAGGAGGAGGTGCCGCCGGCATGGGTTGAGGTGTGTTTATTTATATCGTCCAGTGCTACTTGCGTCCGTCTTGTTGATCGTCATCGAAGCATTCGCGGGGTCGCTAGATAATCTTCGATCGTCCTTTCGCGGCGTGTATGCGTATGACTTGGAGTGGCAGCCGTCGGCGTGAAAGCCCAGAGACGAGGGAAGTAACGTCTGGGATACGAGATCCAATAATGCCTAGGACCGTAAGCATGAATAGTCAACCGCACTCGTTCGTCTTCAAGCGCATACAAAAACGAAAAGTCAGAATATGATCATCGCATAAGCCTCGGAAACGGACTCGGAGTGCTTACCCGTTAAGTATGTATATTTATCTGCCTCATCCCTCCTTCCTTCTTCATCCTTCTCATCTTCCTTCCCTTCCCTCCTTCTTTTCTGCGTCTCTTCTCTTCTTGCTTATCAGCACACGCATGTACACGCGTATGACTAGCAGCATACGCATATATGCGCGCGTATGGCTAGCACCACACGCATATATGCATCTGCCCGTCGATTACGCGCATTATTCCCATCCACTCGAGTTGAGGCCGGCCTCGGGATGGTGGGATGTGGGTATATGCTATCGGCCTTCGGGTTTGAGGACAGGACGACCTTGAAGATGCACGCAGATCAGGAATTAGAAGTTCGAAGCTCAATATGACATGAGGAGGAGAAGACTTCAAATTCGTCGAGTTGTTTGGACGAATCGGAGCCGTGACGGCTACGGCTGCTAGCTGTCAGAATCAGTAAGGGTGTTCGGTATGAGATAATAGACACGCACCGTACCGTACTGTATCCGTACCGTCCTTGTCAAGCCCGACAAATGATTCGACGGATTTCTGGGCATCAATCACTTCACGCCGCCGGATAAGCACCTACAAGCACGAGGACGTTCTAGGGTGGCAGTGGGTGCAATAGTAGTGACCGTAGTAAGCAAAGGTTGTTCCTGAAGTAATGAGTGACTGGCGAACTAGCGAGTGAAGAAGGTTCTTCTGTAGTGTATTAGGACGAGCACATGGGTCGAATGTATTGACGACGTCGATGGAATGGTGAAAGGGAAACGGTGCCCGTGCAGAGGGTGTTTATCAGTGGCTTGACGCTGTCACGGTCAATAGAGAATTCGAATGAGTTAAGGTGTTCTGCGATGGATGAACAGTATAATCGGACAAACCTCTGATAAACGCGTCCCTTACTCACCGCCCGACATCCCCACGCCCCACGCATATGTTTTCGTCGTCCCTCGTCGTCCTTACGTCGTGTCGTTTATTTTCAGGAACGAACCAAACGAAAGAGGATGATGGTATGATATGAAATGGAGAGCCGGGACGGGGACGGGCCGTGTGGGGAGATAATGTGACTGGCTGACCCCGCATGGGATCTGCCGATTTGAATGGGGAGGGCAATTGATGGCGGACCTGGGGAAGGTTTAGCGTGGACCACATCCATACTCATATAAACTCGCGCCATGTCAGACGAACAGATTCCCAGGTCTACCGTCCTCCTCTCCCTTTCTTCTTTTCGCCCGTAGTAGCAAGACAGGATGACGACGCTGGACGAGCAGAGGCCTCTCGGCAGGTTCCAGAACATCAGAGTATACTGTGCGTACCCATCTACTCATCTCTCCGTACTTTCTATTCACGACGACATACCACACACAGGGCTCGCGTTCATCGCGTACTGGGGCATCGTCCTCTTCGGATACGACACTGGAGTCGGCGGAGGCGTCGTCGCCCAAAACTACTTTGCAGAGCACTTCGGCTTCGCAGGCAACGTCTCGAAGAAGAACGCCATCTCCTCCAACGTCGTCTCTGTCCTCCAGGCAGGAGCCTTCTTCGGGGCACTCGGCAGCGCTCCCATCTCCGCGTACATCGGTCGCAAGTACACCCTCCTCATCTTCTCTCTCGTCTTCTCCGTCGGCGCGGTACGTTCTCTCTCTCTCGATCGCCCACAATCGCGTCTCGTGAATATATGCTAATGATACGCATACAATAGGTCCTGCAAACCGTCGCTGGTGGAAGCAGAGGCATCGGGTACATCTACGGCGGACGAGTCGTCGCAGGTGTAGGCATCGGTGCCATCTCCGCCGTCGCACCCGCCTACGTCTCCGAATGCTCACCCAAGGACGTCCGTGGCCGTATCACCGGCATGTTCCAAATCATGGTCGCCGTTGGCGTCATGCTCTCCTACTGGATAAACTGTGCGTCTCTCTCCCCTCCTCTCTCCCTCTCGCTTGGTCCATGCGATCGCTAACAACCATCCGACAACCAGTGGGCATAACCCTCCACATAAAATCCGGCTTCGCAGTCTGGCGCATCCCCTTCGGCCTCCAACTCGCTCCCGCCGGCATAATGTGTCTCGGTCTCCTCACCTGCCCCGAATCCCCGCGTTGGCTCGCCTCCAAGCAGAACCACACAAAAGCCCTCGCCTCGCTCTCCTACCTCCGTCGTCTCCCTCTCACGGACGAACGCCTCAGACACGAATATGCGGAGATCCAGGCGGTCGTGATGGAGGAGCAGGAGGCGAGGAAGGGCGTGAGCTTGAAGGAGGCGATTTTGGCGAAGGGCAGTTGGCCGAGGTTTGTCATCGCGATTGTGATTTTCTTGTTGCAGCAGTGGTGTGGACAGAACTCGGTCAATTATTATGCGCCGCAGATCTTCCAGTCTGTGAGTACCATGCCCGCTTCCTCATCTTCGAGTGGTCCCTCGCTTACCCTTGTGCTCCTCGATAGATCGGATATACAGGCACCTCCAACTCGCTCCTCGCATCCGGTATCTACGGCATCGTCAAACTCGTCGCCACAGCACTCTTCGTCTTCTTCCTCGTCGAGACGCTGGGACGAAAGTGGAGTTTGTTCATCAGTGCCATGGGTGAGTGTCTTCGTCCTTGCTTTCTTAGTCATCCTGGACTCTTTGGCCGCCTGCACGCTCTATCACGATTGTGTTCATCCCTCCGCCTTCTGCACTTCACCCCCCACCTACCCCCATCCCCCTTCCTTTCCTCAACCCACTCTCCGACAACAAACACACGCTAACACCCACAACAGGCATGGGCATCCTCTTCTTCATCGTCGGCGCACTCGAGAAGACCCACCCACCGCCCACCGCGCCCGGTGCCAACCCCCCGCCCGCATCCAAAGCTATGGCCGCCATGCTGTACATCTACGTGTGCTTTTATTCGATGGGGTGGGGTCCGCTTCCGTGAGTGTTTCTTTCTCTTCTCTCTCCCTGCCCCCTATCTTTCCCCTCTCCCTGCTCTCCCCACTCGCCCCTCTTGCCTTCCACTTTCGCCTCTCGTTCCACGATCTGCACGCCATCTACCATATCCTTCGAAAGTCTGGAATGCACTGAGCTGACGCACTCGCACAGATGGGTCTACGTCTCCGACATCTTCCCAACCCGCACCCGTCACTACGGCCTCGCCACCGCCTCCGCCTCCCAATGGCTCTTCAACTTTGTCCTCTCAAAAGTAACACCCCAGATGGTCACCAACCTCGGATACAAGCTCTTCCTTATGTTTGGGACGCTTAATATCGCTGCTATGGGGACTTTTGCTTTGTAAGCGTCCTCTCCCCTCCCTTCACCTGCTTTTCCGAGTTTTGGAATTTGAGCTGACCTGTGAGGATGTGTGTAGGCTGATCCCAGAGACAAAAGGCCGCTCCCTCGAAGAGATGGACATCATCTTCGGGTCCGTGGACGCCAAGCAGCGACAAGCGGAGATAGAGGCTGAGGAGCGGGCTATCGAGCATGACTTTGGGACGCCTGGGGAGTTGCGCGCGGGCGGTAGTAATGATGGGGAGAGGGAGAAGGAGGTGAGGGAGGTTGATAGTGTTAGGAGCGTTATGGGGAAGGTTTGAGTGCGAGCGTGCCGTTAGGCTCTTTAGGCAGCTCGGTTGCGAGTGTGCACTCGGTTGCGGAAGGAGATGAGCGAACTGTGTTAGGTTGAGACGTCGCATGCATGTTTTTACGATCTCTGGAATGCTTTCTTTGTACATGTATGGTTCGATTTTATTCTTTCCTGGAAGGTGCTTCATTACGATGTATTAGTACGTACTCACGCGTTTATGATTTCATTGGATTCGGACTCTCAGACTCTTCGTTTGAGTGAGCTTCGTCTTTGTGACAAGTAAGTAATTAGTTAGTGAGTGTGGTAATGCGAGGAAGATCGCGGTCACCGAATGAGTTTCCGGCGTCATGTAGTATCTGATCTTGCGGGCAAAGAGAATTCGACGCACGCGTCGGCGCACTGACGCAGTGCGTCACGCACCTTGGGCGCTAGACCTTATTTCTTATTGCTCGTAGGAATGCGTGCGTCGCCAGTACGCGTTGAGGTATCGACCAATGGAACATTATTCTAGGACCTAAATATCCTCTGTTTTCCTTTACCTGAGCCTCCGTGTAAGAGGGTAGAAAGATGTCAACAGAGAATTCAAATAAATATCTTGCAAGCGGTATAATGCCTTGATTGTATCAATGCACATGCGTACCGTGTGACAATACCTCATATTTACTGCCACGAGGTGTCAAATGGTCTGTAATACATCTCAGAGACGTGCACAGTGACATTGTATGCCATGTATGTTATAGCCTGGCACTGGAGTACGTTGTTCAGCTACGTTAGCGCCAATGCGTCAACTGGCAGACGCATGCTGCAGCGCGATTGACGCAGTGCGTCAATTATGCGTCAAAGTAGAATCGACGCAGTGTAGACGCTCAGAGACGCAGTCGACGCATTGAGCGCTTGATCTGTAAATATTTCGAACTTATTCGTCTGTAAATTAATAAGCGTATTTCCTGCCCTAGCGATTCTAACGGGCCGTCTTCTTCTATATGCAACGAGCTCAGAACTATAAGTATATCGTATAGCCATCTTTGTGCCATGCATAGCATATTGGTATCAATATATTACAGAACTAGATTTGTCTGCTAGTTTGCGCTCCTTTGCTTGTACATATAGTCATCTATTTATGAGAGAGGACCCCTTACTTACGAGGAACCTTCTTAGTATATCAATGCTAACACAGAGTGTAAGTCCGCGCAATTTCATCCCAAAAACTGTGCACGTCGTACTGAGCATATATGTAAACCGCTCTCAGCGACGTTATCAATGACTTATCCGGGACTTATCAGCTAATTTAACCTTCATTGACGCTCTCATACTGACGCACTGCGTCAGTATGCGTCAGTGCGTCGACGCATGCGTCAATTCCTCTGTGCCCTGATCTTGCGACTACGACCAGCATACTAGCTCTTCGTTTCTCTTCTCGTTCATTGCGACGACTATCAAGCGTAATAGCTTTAATATGACTTGGTCGGCATTCCAAATCACCACAACACGACGACTGCAACCGCAACCGCCCCCACACCTTCGTTCTCCTTGCCTCACCTCACCTTGCTTGCTATATACGACGTCTAATCGCTCTCGCTCAACGTTTACAATGCCCAGTGCCCACTACTGGACCATAGGCTCTTCGTTGCAACTCGTAGCAAAATGGGCATCAATCGACTTAGATGTGATGGAGGAGGCGAGCGGTCGGCACTAGTAAGCGGGCTCAAGTCGAAGAAGGTGCGTACGATGGTGCCTCTTAACCGCATCGAACGTCAGTTTGTCTAATGCATTGTGACGGCTCTCGCTCCTCAGGATGAACAGCCCGAAGCACTCACCGCTGGAACCATACTCGCTCGCTATCGTTCGATACCCGTATGTCGCGCACTTAGCCTCAAGCTGCGCCCTCAAGGTGTTCTCTACTATGAATATGAAGTTATCGTTAGCTTCACGAATAACCCGCACCATTCCGGACTTCGAAGTCAGACGCGTCGCACAGTCGCTTCGAGGATGACATTTGAATCTTCGATGGACAACGAGGGATATTATGAGAGCTTGGCTATCATATTCAGTGCGTGTTGCGTCTCTCCTCTCATTGGCATAGTTAAAATGCTCCAATCTCGTCTCTAGCCTACAACAGCACCACCGAGTCGCCCTCAACACTATCGACGTCCCCTCCAACTCTCCTCCTAAACACTCTCACCGCGTTTACGCTGGCCCAGCCTCCCAAAGGATCCGCGCTCCGTCGACCGGCTATACCGGCTCCCGGACTCTTCTATCCACGACCACCACCTTCCTCACCGACTCTTCTCCTCCGACTCCCTATTACCTGCACATCATGCTCTCCTCACCCCTCCGCACGCAAGCTGCAGTAACACGACGAGCTGTCGCCACGCGCGCACCGCCATCGACGACTCTCCACTCTCTTCCTCGACGTCGCTTCGCCTCAACAAACTCAGGGCCAGCCGGTACACCCTCTCAACCCTCGTCTTCCTCGTCTTCCCTCAAAGTAATCCGCCAACTCGCCCTCGTAGGGTCCGTCGGTCTCGCAGCATACGGCATCGGCTCCTTCTTCCCTCCCACCCTCGCCACGTATGTCTCCCCGCGCATCGCACCTCCCCCTCCAGACCCCGAACATCCACACACCATCGCATACGTCGAAGAACTCGAATCTGAACTCCAGCGGCTCCCCGTCCTGCACGAACTCCGGACGGCCGACGATGCCATCGATTGGTACGAAACGAGGCCGTACATTGACGTACCGAAGGAGGAGCTCGTGAACAGTCTGACGGCGGGGTCGTTGAGGGGTCCCGGCAAGCTGGCGTTGCCTCCGCTTGTTAGGGCGCGCAAGGACGAGAAGGCGAGCGTTGTGATTTTGCATTTGGGTACGGCGCTGTGTGGACATGAGGGCATCGTGCATGGGGGTATGTTGGCGACGTTGTTGGATGAGTCGCTGGGGAGGACGGTATGTGGATGAATGCTATTGCTATAGTGTATGCGTACTCACGATGCGATGTGTGGCGATAGGCATTGCTCAACCTTCCTGAGAAGGTCGGCGTCACTGCCACGCTGAACTTGAGCTATCGTGCACCGACTCGCGCAAACCAGGTACGTACACCTTTCATCCTTTCGTATTGTGTTGTAAATATATACTCACTCAATCTGGTACCAGTTCGTCGTCATCAAGACCTTCGTGGACGAGCAGGAAGGCAGGAAGGTACGAGTGTCGGGTCGCATAGAGGATATTGAAGGAAAGGTTCTCGTTGAAGCTCAGTGAGTACAGTCTTTCTCTTCGCAACATTCTGTTCTCCTTTCTATCCATACGCGTTCCACTCTCTTCCCTCTTTGTATCCCATCCATCGTGTCCGCTCGCCCTCGTTGAGCCCTCCATTCTCGCCATATACTTATCCTACGCTTTCGTCCCGCTCTTCTCTCCCGTTCTCTCCCTCCCTCGCTCCCTCCCCTCTATTCCTCGCCCTTCTACGCGCCCCCATCCATTTGTTTTTTCTTCATCCTCTCACCCCGCTTCTCGCCCTCTCGCTCATTCTAATACCTTTTGCCAATCTCATTTCATCTTTTATCTCCTTGCCCCCTCCCTCTCACTCTTCTCATGCCCTTGCCTTCTCATCGCGCATTCACGCTCCCAATATCGTATCCTCGCGTTCTGGCATCATCACATCCCATCTTCGCTCCCCATCGACTCTAACGCTCCGTCTTTCGCTCTGCCCCATTCTTTCGCCCCATTACCCATCCTTTCCCCCTCCCGTCCATCTTCTTCTATCCACCTCTCCCAACTTCTTCCATCTCCTCTCTTATTCCTCCCTTGCTACCAAACAACCCCCAAACTGACACCCCCCCTCTCAACAGAGCCCTCTTCGTCCAACCCCGCTACGCCAAAATGCTCAGCTCACAACGCCTCCACGCCCGCCTCGGACGACCCCTCCCAGACCCTAGTGAGCCCGCCGTCGAGGGCTCTCTCGCGCCGTCTCCTGCGCTTGCGCCTGCTCCGCCTAAGGCGGAGTAGGAGTACGTGTGTGGACTGTGGGGACTTTACGCGTTCCGTGGGCTTGGTTGTGGGCGAACGAATGCGAGTGCGCTCGTCTGCGTTGCCTATTCGTTGAAGGCGTGCCGCTTGACGAGTGCGCGAAGCGGCGTACATGTCTTGTCGTGATAGATGTCCTTGGTTTACACGGGATAGTAGTAGCGTACCTAGGCATAATATCTTGTAGATGCACTCTCCATCGCAATACACTAATAGCTAGTGGATTCTACAATATCTCGATGCAACTGATATACTGGATGAGACGAGACATGAGAGAGGAAGGTGGCCGGCTTAGCCGGCCATATCGCGCTTCATAGTCGATAAGGCGCAAACGGACCATACTTGACTTGTCAGACGTCCATGACTCGTCAGACGTCGCATGACGGAAATTCCGCCAATTTCGTGTGCGGCTGCTGAATGTGGGCGGCCAAGCCGGCCATACCACACCTCGCAGTCGACAAGGCCCAACGTGCGAACTCATTGGACGTCGCAATGACGGAAATCTTGCCATGTTGTGTACAAGTGCTCGAGATGGCCGGCTTAACCGGCCATGCTGAACTTGACCGTCAACATACTTAAGGTAGGAACTCGTCACTCGTCTCAGAGGTCGTCTCGACGGAAATCCCGCCATGCTGTGTGCGACTGCTCGAGGTGGCCGGCTTAGCCGGCCATGCTGACCTTGGCAGTCGACAAGAGAGTGGGCTCGTCACTCATCTCGGAGGTCGTCTCATTGGATATCTCGTCATATTGTATGCAACTGCTCGAGGTGGCCGGCTTAGCCGGCCTGTGACGCGTTGCGGTATCGTTAGTCCCTTGCTACGAATATTCCTTTATTTTTCGCTCTTTGTTTGTTGTTGTTGTATGACTTACTACTTTAGTATTTCGCCTCATGTAGAACATGAATTCGTCACCTGTAACTCCTGCCCCCCACGGCTAATTAGCCCGTGATGGAATATATCCCTTCTCCGGCTTATTAGCCTGGCCCCTGCTTGATCACGCAACTGCCAGTTTACTGGGACTTTTCCCCGGTATTTCTGTTTCAAGTAATGCTGTTTCCCTAAGAGTCAAAGCAATTCAGATGAGGCCCCAGTTGGTCACAGGACCTTCCTGTCGGCCTAGACTTATGCCAGCGCCCGGTTCCCTCCCTGGCGTTGGCTCTGCTGACGCCGGACGTTGGTAGCCTCGTGGCTGCCTCGTCCTTAGTGTCCTCAACGTCGCTGACGTCGGCAGCGCCCTTGACCCCTTACATAGCACACGTATAATATGTAGTATAGCACTGTAATACACTCATATACTTCACTATGTAATGTACTGTACATATAATACTACTGTATAGCTGCAGAGTGACATACATGGGGAGGGCAGTGGGCGGGCAATGGGCGGGGAGGGTGAGACGGGGTAGGATAGTTTTCGTGTGAGAGAACGACCTCTTTAGCCCGGCCAAAGCCGGCCCGTAGTAGCTCGTTATATTTGCGCGTAAGCGCCAGGACATGTATCTTCTTTTTGCATCGCACCCTCACTGCCTACGGGCCTCTTTGTAATTTCATTTGTTTTCTCTACGTACAACTACGTGTGCTCTATCTGACTTCACGACGACTGCCTACAGTAATGTCTAGGAGTTTCCGCGCCACTCGTAGTGGTCGCTTTCCTTAGTGAGCTAGCAGCTAAGGGCTACCTTAGCTGCTGCTCCCACTTCTCTCTCGTCAACCCGCCGGCTAGAGCGGTGTCCCCCTCAAGACCGTCTCGGAGACGCGTCGCAAAGTGGACACTGTGGGAGAACCGCCACCGATAGGTCGGAGGACGAGGAACATTGACCCGAAGGTGGAAGTCGCTTTCGGGGCACACGTACCGCCAGGTCATAAACCAATGGCTGAATCCAGGAAGGCTTCCGGATCGCAGCCTGCGAGACCAAGCCAGCAGACATTCCACCCGCGACCATCAGTTCCAGGAGGATTCGACAACAGCATCCTCCTATCAGCACCACCAACCGCGCTACCGTCCAGCAGCAAGAACCGAGGGGTCGTTGACCTAACGGAATTCCCAAGACCAAGACCAGGGCTACCCTCTCTGGACCTCAAAAGTCGGCAAGGGCATACGGACAAATCTTCGCCAGTGATAGTCCCGACCCCGTCGAAGATAGGAGAATGGGTGGAGAACATGACGCACGCGTTCTCGAGAGAGGCAGAGTCGAGGCCACCGTCTGTAGTCTCTAACCAGTCAGTAGTGAGATCCAGCACCTCGGGGCGAAGCACGACCCTAGCAGGTCGACTGATAAAAAGAGAAGTCGACCCGGAGGATGTAATGGAGGACGACGTCCTGAGGGAGCTCGTCATTCGCTACGTCAGGGGAGATCCCAACAGAGACGGCTTATCCGTTCATGTCCAGATCCAAGGGCTCTTAGCCCAAGAATTGACGAACAATCTCATCAAACAGACGCAGGACGACCACGGGAGGACTTGTTACTCCCTCGAGCCGGCCACCCTTTACCGAGTCAAAGAGCTAGTAGAACTGATCCAGAGGTGGCTGGACGCTATCTCTTCAGTGCTGCCCCCGAAGACCAGCCCACCACGAGTACGAAACGTGGTGGACCCTAACGGCAGCATGATCAACGTCCTTAACGTCAGTAGCAGCCCTCTTGACCTGCGCATCATATGGAAGGAGTTACAAGGAAGGCTAGCCAGAGTGCAGAGTTGGGCGAAGAAAGCCATAGGGGAAGCGTGTAACGAGCAAATACCAACGCCGACAATATCGAGCGTAGGGTGGCAGGATATAGCGACGAAAGCACATCTGCCAGAATCGGTAGCCCGCGCTCATATGGCTCATTCGAACGCTCTAGGACTCATGGACCGCCCTTCGATCAAGCCCGGGGCTCCCATCGAGCAATATTTCCCTGAAGGTCACCCGTATTGGAAGCATCCTATCGACGTGACGAAGCTTAAGTACAATGAGGGGAAAATAGAAGAAAGGGACATTTGGGTGGCTCCGCCAGACGAAGGAGACAACGCGAATGCAATCAGCGCGCCGTACCGATCAAAGGGTAAGAGCAAACAGGTCAATTTCGAGGACTCCGAAGAGGAAGAGAGCGCTCACGAGGTCGCCACGATCCTCGAGTCAGCCGAGTCGGAGAAGAGAAAGCAGCCACGACAAGCGAGTATTTACGAAGGGTTCGCCTCAGGAAGGTCCGTGAATGACCTCGCTCGACGGTCCACGCCAGAATTCGAAAGTAACAGGGAGAGGCGTCAATCGAGAGTATTTCAGACGAGGCACTCCCTGCGAACTGTCCATGACCCCCTGCAATAGTCCTCACATTACGCCCAGGAAGAATCGGCGAGTATCTCTAGCCGTCCACGGCACTCTTCGACACTACGGAGAAGAGACACTCCGCCGCACATGTCGAGCAGGAGATCAACTCGCAGAGGAAGATCTTCCCCCAGCACCCTCGTCGAGCGGAAGTTCTTCGTCTCCAAACGGTAGGGGAGCGGGGGGCGGGTTACCACCTCCTTTTCCCCCACCAAGACAAAGCTCACGGTCGCGTTCGAAGTTGCCGTCGGCAGCCAGACAGACGACTAGCCCTTCTCAGGTATCACCTCGACCAGTCGTGGACCCTATGGCCCCGAGAATCGAAGTGCGGATCAACGCAGAGTCGCTACCCTACTGGGACGGAGAAGACGACACCGCCATGACCTACTTCGCTCAAATCTTCGAGCTAGCGTCATTGGGCGAACTAGTGGCAGAGCAACTAGGCCGTTACCTCTGGCTCAAATTCGATCACACTTCCCATCTATTTTCGTAGTATACAGCGCTCCCCGAGACTAAGAAGGAGAGGATGAAGATGAATTATCAAGAGTTCGGGGGAGCGAACACCGAGCGAAGCGAGGTGTGAGCGAGCAGAGTCAGAGGCGGCAGCGAAGACACTTGGCTATCTTAGACAAGTGCGCTTTCGTCGATTGACTCATCAGCGCTGCTAGTGCCTGGTATATATACCCGGACGTGGAGCATGCTATAGAAAAGAGTACATAGGATTCAGTTGGGCTTGGGGTTCAGGTGGCCTTGGGCTATATAAGATTATACTCACGCGCATATAAGCTAATATACGTCGTCGCTGTCGCACTTTTGGTCGCACTTTTGTCGCACTTTTTGTCGCACTTGGTCGCACTTTTGTCGCACTCTGTGGCATATGGTTAGGTTAGGTTAGGTTTAGGTTAGGTTAGGTTAGGTTAGGTTAGGTTAGGTTAGGTTAGGTTAGGTTAGGTTAGGTTAGGTTAG
>MQVO02000212.1:0-14482 GCA_001986395.2 Irpex lacteus | reverse complement strand
CTGTTAACCAGGCAGAGTCTAATTTATTAATTTTAACTGTATTTCGTATATAAGACGATAGAGCATTACTACTCACCCAGAAAGAAAAGAACGAATGGCATAGCGCTATGTTCAGTCATAAATCCAGCTACTAGTTCACTTTCAGCTTCTGGTAGGTCATAGGGTGTACGATTAGTTTCCGCTAGTACACTAATGATAAAGAGTACAAACATAGGTAGTAGAGGTACAACAAACCACATAGGCATTTGTGCTTCAACAAGTGTCATTATGTTAAGTGAACCACCCTTGATTAGTACAGCTAGTACAGCAGAGCCTAGCACTAGTTAATATGAGATCATTTGAGCAGTTGAACGCATACCACCAAAGAAGGCATACTTTTCATTCGCAGACCAACCTGCGAGTAGAACACCATATACACCCATAGATGAAATGGCTAGGCTATATAGTACACCTAGTTCGATGTCAGCTACTACTGCTCCAGGTCCAAATGGAATAACAGCCCTTCCTAGTAGTGCAAAGGTCATTACAATAGATGGAGCTAGATAGTAGATAAAGGCATTAGCATTAGATGGTACAACTGTTTCCTTAACGATAAGCTTAAGAGCGTCAGCGACTATTACATTAAGGTCCCTTTTTTATATTTTTTTTTATTAAAATAAAATTAAATTTTAATTAAAGTATTCTTTTTATTTTTTTAATAAAATAAATATTGTATTACTCTTAATTTAGCTTTAGTTTCTTAACTATGTTTCTTCCCTAAACAGCATCTCTCAATTTAATCTTAGTTTCTTCTGTATGTTTATATGTTTTACCGAATGCTGCCTCTCTTAATTTAGCTTTGGTTTCATCTTAACGATTAATAGCTATTTCTCTAATTTTCTCCATAGATTCAAGAGTATGTTTATAACCAAAAAGTGAACCCGCTACTTGTAAAATATTATACTCTGGCTTTAAAAGGTCTATATAATATTGTTCTCTTTCTATTAACTTATTAAAATAAAATTAAATAAAATCTCCTGTGTAATTTATTTATTAAATATCTTCTTAAGTTTTAGTTAGAATTAATTATAATTCCCTCCTCTCATCTGAAGATAAATAACTATTTAAATTAGTTAATATTTTATTTTTAAATAAAAGTAGTAAAATAAATTAGATTCTTTCTTAGCTCCCTTTTTATTTCTTTAATCTTACTCATCCCCCACATTGTCGGAGTTAAAATTATTAATTGTAGGAGTGTGCGAATTCAATAAAATATTTATATTCTTATTTATTCTTTTTCTTTCTTTAGTTAAATAAAGTAGTTGTCCCCGCCTTTTGTTTATTTAGGAATAGAGAATGATTTACAAAGTTTTCTAAGAGACATTGGAAGTAATAAGAAACTATCTTTAAATACTAAATTGATTCCATTATCTTTAACTTTTCTAGCTACTTTGCTAAATTTACCTTCAGATTTTTCAACCTCCAACTGTCTTTGTTTATCAACATTATTTATATTATTACTATTAGAATCTTTTTATTTAAAATTCTAATAATTTAATTTTACCCTCCCTCCTAGATAATCACTCCCTAGACCTGTAAAGATATAACTTACTAGATAACCTGCAGTAAAAGACAGAATTGATAGAATAAACATAGGAATACCCTGGGTGCATCATGAGTATGTTCATAATTTGATCGAGTAGCTGAAGGTGTACTAAAGAAGACAAGGAGTAGCTGAAGGTGTACTAAAGAAGACAAGGAGTAGTAGACGGAATGAGTAAAAAGCTGTTAGACCTGCACTTAGTGTACCTAGCCAGAATACCCATTGTCCACTTAGTGTTTATTGACCAGCAGCTAGAAAGAGAAGGGCTTTGAAAAATGCATGCGTTACTAGAGGATAAAGAGCTAAAATTAACTAACAAAAAACTAGTTATTTGGGTGTGGAAGCTGCATAACCATTGTCCCAGCTTGAGGGATTACATTTACACATTTACTATTAATATTAGCTATAATCACTACTATTCTTACTCTATTGAGGTTCGCATCACGCTCACTGTGTAGAACTCATTATCTTTATTTACTTTTCTTTAAGTTATTACTACTCTTTAATTTAAAGATTATTTATTATTTATCGCTAAACTCCCTTTAAATTCTTTAATAAGAGAATATATTAGAGATAATCGTAGTTTAAATTATTCTTATTATATTAGATAAAATAAGAAGATAATAATAATTATTAATAAATTTAAATTAATTAATAAAAGAATTATTTTTCATCATCATTTTCATTATTTATTTATTTATTCTAAAAATATTTATATTTAAAAAAGGGGGAAGTTATCTCTTACTACTCTATTATTCTCTATTATTTATTATTATCTTATTCTCTTATTTTATTTTATGGGATTCTCCCTCCCCTTCAGGAGAATTATATTTATCTCATAATTAGGGAAAAAGGACAGACAAGCTTCTGAGTCAACAGGATGTGTGCACCGTACTCTTCTTTTAACAGAAAATACAAAAGGAAGAGGTATCTAAACTGATAAAAAAATATCTTTAGTGAAAACTACACGAAGTTTTTCATCCTTTGCTCGATTTCCTTTAGAGGATTATGATTATGTTAGCCAGGGTGATGGTT
This sequence comes from Irpex lacteus, assembly GCA_001986395.2. NCBI lineage: Eukaryota > Fungi > Basidiomycota > Agaricomycetes > Polyporales > Irpicaceae > Irpex > Irpex lacteus. The sequence goes on along the minus strand of MQVO02000212.1, from coordinate 11,865 downwards.
ATTTTAGTGAAGGTTGTTTAAAAATATGTACAGATAATTTAACTAAGGATGAGGTAAATGGTTAGACCCCTATTCTCCTTTTTTTTATAAAAAAAAAGGGCACAAAAGATTTTGTTTGTAGATGATGTGAGTAAAGCTAAGATCAAGAGAATACTATTCTCTTAATAAAAAAGATAGTGTTGAGGGACACCCTCAACATTGACCTTTGATAGAATACTAAAGAAAAGAACTTATTAAAATAAAATTAAATTTTAATTAAAGAATCCCGGGATAATTAATTATAACTAGTGCAGATATTATTATTAATAGTAACTCTTCTTCTTTTCTCTTGAGTTCGCACCCGCTCATTTATAGAACTAACTCCGATAAATTTATTATTTAATAGATAATTCTCTCTTGATCTTTAGCCTTACACATTGTTTATTATTCTTTATCACTACTCATTATTATTTAATTGTGAGAGTTCAAAGACTTTTGTATCTCTCTTATCTTTTAACTTACCCATTAGTAATCTTTGGAAAGTTCAAATTATTATTTTAATGAGCGAATGCAATAAATTATAATAAGGGTAAACTTTTATTTTGATCGAGGGAGCGAGGTTACACAATGGAATTACTCATTATTATTGAAATTACTATTTTCTCTCTTTAGTATTAAATAAATTTATAGTTCTTATTGTTATTACTATTATAATCTTTAATATTATTATTATTTTATTTAAAGATGGTACATGCTCACTAATTAAAATTTAATTTAATTAAATTTTAATAATACCCACAATATATTCTAGATATTGCTTGTGAATCAGTAAATCATAAAATAAAAATTTATTAAATAGGTTAACTGGCTTAGGTGAGTCAACAACGTAGCTGTTAACGATTGATAGAATAGAGTTACTCTTTAGTACTCGCATAGTCTTCGTAAACAAAAAATTAGTCTTATAGTCTTTACCCGTAGGCTTTAATTTCAATTAGCTATTAATGGAAAGGGTGATACTGAAGGCTTAGCTAGCTGCTTCTACAGAATAAAAAGATATTTAAATTGAGGAGAAAGAATTCTAACTAGTTTTTTGGTACTGTCAGTGTAGTTTAAGGTAAAACTAAAATTATAAAATATTAAATGTCAGTTCGATTCTGACCACTAGCTGATCTTATGAATTTAATGGTAAAATACAGGGGCTTGCCAGTTCTGAAATGCCAGTTCAAGTCTGGCTAAGATTATTAATTTGTTAAATATATTTAAAATAAATAATAAAAAGGTGGATTACCTGTACTCTATTCCTTGTTAAAGAAATTTATTAAAGGGAAAGGTAGTGTCACTGGAGATATTCCTTCTAGAATCTTGAATTCCTCTTCAGTAAGACTGATACCGTGGATAGCTAGTACACTATTCAGTACTGTGAGGTCTGTAGGATTCTCACTAGCTAGATGTAAATAAATGAGATAACTAAAGAAATTTATCTTTAATTCTAGATTATTCCTCTTTTTAAAAACAGAGTATTTAAATTAAACTAAACATCCCCTAAAAACACAACTCAAGTGAAAGGGGGAAGATTAAGATACTAAAGAAATAAAATAAATTGAATAAAGATAATAATTATAATCGAGAGCTCCTTAAAGAAAAATATAAAAAGTAAATAAGAATAGTCTGATAAATTCTTGAATAAATCCCCAAAAAACTAGGAATTAGAATTAATTCTAACTAGTTTTTTTTGGGGAGGGATATTAATAAAATAATATTAAAAGATAAAATATAAGAAATACTCTTATTAATATAAATAGATTTAATTAAATAATAAGTAACTAAAATAATAATTAAATAATTAAATATTTTTTAAATTTAAAAACAAAAAATAAAAAATATAAATAAAAGAATAGGGTCCCCAAAAAGACTTGAACTTTTATCAATAAAGCTTCAATTTATTGCTCTAACCAAATTAAGCTATGGGAACTTTAAGTCTAAGATGGATCGAACATCTATTGCCTCCTTATCAAGGAGATATTTTAAACCATTAAATAATAGACTTATTTATATTATAATTTAGTTATTAATAATCTCACGATTTGTAACTGTAAAAGATATGGTAAAATTACTCATGAAACTAATACTAATAAGGCGAATAAGATTATATAACCGTAAAATAATTGATTTAAAAAGAAAAATGGTATTAATCCCCCAAATTTATTATAAATTTAATTTAATTAAAAGTTATTTATCCCTTAATATAAGGAATAGATTTATAGAACTTTAAAAATTTTATAAATATTTAATTATTTAATTATTATTTTAGTTACTTATTATTTAATTATTTTTATATATCTAAATAAAAAAAGTATTTAATTATATAAGAGAGTATAAATTTTATTTTCTTAAACATAAATTTAAAAACAAAAAATAAAAAATATAAATAAAAGAATAGGGGAGGGAGAATCTTTAAATTTATTTAGAGATTATTCCTTCTCTATTGGATTAAGTTTATATGTATAATATTATAGAGAATTATAAAAAGAAAAATTTTTACAATAAAAGTAAACCTAGTCCTCCCCCTCCTTTTTAATTTAACTAAATAAAATTAATATTGGAGGGATATTTTAAATTTTGGTTATATCTTATTATCCTTAACCGTAAGAATCTACTTATGCTTCTTATTAGCATTGAACTTATGCTTCTAGCTGTCGAGTTGAAATTACACCTATTCCATTTAGTGAACATTCCTGCAATGCCTACCACAAATGTGTACATTCACTATTGATAGAGCAGCTCCAGTAATTAGTAGTACACTAAACCGAAACACTAGCGTTATCACTATTTCAATTATTAATATTGATGCGCTATACGACTATCTAATGCCTTTTTTCCTTTCTATGCCATTCCAAACTCGAAAGGGTGTTGATTTCTCTCTATGGTGTCTAGCTCTGTATATGTACAAGTGGGGTTATGCTTATCTAATTCAAGGTCGTAAGCTCCTTGTACTAATTAGTAAGTATATCAACTCAGGACGTTATACCAACAGTAATGTTACTGGAATTGCACCAGAATCAGACACTATTTCAGAGGTACTGAATTATGAAGTGCCTGTGGAACGTACTCCTGAAATGAATCAACTCGAATACGCAAAGGCTATTGCTCGAACTGTTACATCACGTTCTATTTATATTTATGATAATGGTGTACTAGTTAACACTACTCCATATACCAACTATGGAGACGCTCAAGAGGCTATTGGCCTATCTCGTACTTCTCGTGCTGTTTCTCGTAACATTGACACAGGGAAGGCTTACCTAGGCCGATACAGCTTCTATTCTACACTGCAAAACTAACGAGTTATTATAACACCTGCGATTATGCGAGACGTAAACTACGGATGGTTGATTCGATACATCCACGCTAATGTAGCTTCATTCTTCTTCATCTTTGTATACCTACACATCGCTCGAGGTCTATACTACGGATCATACAAGGCTCCACGGATTCTACCATGGTCTATTGGTGTAATCATCCTTGTTCTTATGATGGCTATTGCTTTCCTTGGATAAACATAATGTCCATATATTCCGGGAATATTTCGTAGAGATCAAAAGAGATTATACGAAACCTATATCTGTCCCTGCTTCCTTTTTTTTGTCCTCCCCCTCCTTTTTAATAAAAAAAAGATTAATAAAAATATATTTTTATATGCTCTTCCTACAAATATAAATAAAATTATCTCAGGAGATAGGCAGTAACATTCTATGGTAAATGTTAAGAATATCTGTGGTATTTTACACAGTTCAATGTCTATTGTTATGGAATCTTCAGAGACTGGTTACGCTATAATCTAATTTAAATTTAAGTTAATGGTCAGCCTCTTCAGTTGAAAGAGATAGTTATACTCCCCTTTACCCTTCCCTTTATCCTTTTTTTATATATAAAATAAAACAAATTATTTCTTTTTATTATTCTTATATCTCCTCTATAAATAAATTTAATTTATCTCTTTTGTACCAACTCATTTGAATTTATTATGCAATACTAATCCCTGATTTCTAGTTTCCGATTATTGGTTAGAGTATCAATTGTTTACATGTCAGGTCCTCTCCCCTAAATAATTTATCTTACTTTTTATTTAAAATAAAATTAAAAGAAAAGAAAAATGGTATTAATTTTAAATAGTTCTCCCAAAAAAACTTTTATTTAATTTATTTTATATTAATCTTTTACTAATTCCATACGCTTAACCCAAAAAACTAGGAATTAGAAATAATTCTAACTAGTTTTTTTGGGGATTTGTTGGACTAGTTGGTCTAGAACTAGCAGTAAGTTTAACTCAAGCTTAGTATTCTGTGTGCTAACATAAAGCTACCTAAAGGATGCTATTGAACTTAACTAAATAAAGAATAAAATTATTCTTTGTGGGGAGCCAAATAAAAATAAAGAGAAGAGTTTAGTTAGAGGATATAAATTAATCAAGAGTAGAACATATTACATTACATTAGCCACATTTACCAGTTAGAGTCTGTTTGCCAGTCCCACCCCAAAAAAAGTAGCAAAAACTAAAAATAAATTAAATTTGGGGGAAGGGTTAAACAAAGCAGAAAAAGATTTATTATTAAATAATATTAAAAAGGCTGTTAATTAAACTGTTTCTGTATGGGTATACAAAAGTGTTAACAATAAATTTATATTGCTAAATGATAATAAACCTACTTTTAGTTCTAAATTAGAAGCAACTAAAGAATTAAAAATGAGTGCTAAAACAATTAGCAGGTATTTAGATACTCATAAAGAGTATAAAGGATTATATTTTTATAGTGTTGCTTTAGAGATTAATTAAAAGGTAAGATTTAGGGTAAGGTGTGAGAAACTTTACTTGGCCTCTAGCAAAAGGAAACCTATTGCTAAAAACTATCAAATTGTCGGGAACACCTTAAAGCTATTTTAACTAAATGTGTTAGGTAACTAATTCATGGCTCAGGTAATGACTCGAGGTATGGTAAAATCGAAATAGAGGCACGTAAGGAAATAGATGAAGGTGGTGAAGGTGGGGAAGGTGGGGACCAAGGTTCCACTATCGTTCCACAAAGGTTACTAACCAAAAGAAATTAATTATAATTAAAGAAGAAAGAATAGAGTGTCTGAATTGGATATACTCTATGAGCTTACCAGGCTCTTATGCTTTCCATTACATTAACTCGCATCAGGGGATTTAGGAAATATTAAAATAATATAAAATTGAAATCTTAAAAGAAGCACTATTATTAATTGAGATACAAAATAATAAAATAATTATTTTAGTGTAGTATATTAACATTCATAAATATTGTATCTTATTTATAAAACACTTAATTATCAGGACCTGAGAAAAAAATAAAACGTATGTATATTATTTCTTAAGTGGATTGTTAAATGATAATTAACTATTTTTAAGTATATACCTTTTTATTAAAAAAAGGAAAGAAGCTAAGTATAAAAATTTTAATTATCTAAGTACATTAATACTATCTTTATTTATGTATAAAAATAAAAATTTTATATATAGATTTTTAGTAGTATATTTAATTTCATAAATATTATGCAAAAATTAAATAAAATCCAAAAATTAAATCAAATCAGTATTTTATCTAGGCTAATTATTGGGGTAAAAAAAGGGTATTCAACTCCAACACTACCTGATAATTTAATTAAATTAAATTCTACATTTTTCATAAGAACATTAAGATTTTTAGGTGGAACTAGTTTCTTATTATTACTATCAAACAGTTATATAAATAATCCTATTTACATTTTATATATAGCTTTATTTTTTGCCTTTATTTTTACTTGTTATCAATATTATTTAAGTTTTAACAGAATTAAACATATTATTAAAGTGCTTAAATCTGAGGAGCTAGATATAAAAAAATAATAAAAAATAGACCCAAATGGAATGGTGCCAGTACAACCATAGTATTGTTAATCATTTATTTATAAAAAAAAAATAATTTTAAAGAAAAGATAATTAAATATATAAGTTATATTCTTTGTTAGTTCAGATATTAAATTTATATATAGTTACCCTCGGACGAGGGTTTATTTATTTTTAATTTGGGAGGATCATTAATGTATTTTTATTTACTCCTACCATTCCTCAACAAAAAAACTAGGCTCTAATTAAAATTTAATTTAATTAAATTTTAATAATACCGGGATAATTAATTAGTTTTTTAGGGTTATGGTTAAATTGATTATTTACACTATTCTAATTGTAAATTCAAGTTATTCCTCTTCTGAACACGGAGCTGAGGGTAACATGTTTCAAACTCTTACTTAACTAATAATAATAAAACAGGAACCCTTTTCCTAGGCTCATACATCACAGAGTAAGGTAAAGATCTAAATCATTTTAACTTAAGCCTTAATACAAGCATAACAGGATCATCTGCAACACCTATTATAAATAATTGTAATCAAATTCAAAGTATTGGTTTAGCTCTATACACATCAAGCTATGTTACTTGTTATCGTTTCAATAGTGCTTAAACTAGAACATTCTATCATAAGCTGAAAAGTAAATGATTTTAAGATAAAGCCCTTTTTCTAAACTCCAAAAAAACTAATTATTTCTGTCCACAATCCAATCCACTTTGTGGGCTGGGTCCTAGTTTTTTTTAGTAGAATACTTTAAAAAAAGCAGGAAGCTCTTTAGGTTATACTAAATTTTAAATAGACTATAGCTAAGATGAAAGAAGCCTATTATACTAAAGTTCATACTTTATCTGAAGAGGGTAGAGCTAAAATTAGTGAGAGTAACCATAATCGTTCCGAAGAATTAAAGGAAAAAGATAGGGCTCGTATGCTTAAGTATAGTCTTGCTAAGGCACACTCTATCCTTTTTTTTTTAATAAAAAAAAAGGGAAGTCACAAATGTTTTCACAAACGAATAGACTATCTACCCTAGTAAGACAAGCTGCCACAGATATTGGTGTTTATCATGTTTCAGTAAAAAAAATTATTAAAGCAATCCATAGTGTAAGCTATGTAAGCAAATAATATACACGGAAAAGGAATATATTTTGCTTACAAGCTTATTTATATCTATGTATTAAATAAAAAAGAATATCTTAGATTTGTGCTAAACGTTAGAGCCGGGAGGAGGACGCTCACGTCCTCAAAAATTTATTTATTTATTTAAATTAGAGTTGAGTATCTTTAGCTTAATTGGTAGTAGTATATGTTTACGAAACATATTATATTGGTTCGAGTCCAATAAGATACTAATAAATTTCTTAATCCATTATCTCTTTATTTTTATTAAGCCTATAAGGATTCTGTACCTAAACCTAACACTACTACAGATACCTCTAATCCAGCTGCGACAGAATCTACTAGTCCTAGTGCTGATAAATCAGCTAAACCTACAACTGATTCAACAAATGAATAAATAAAATAAAAAGTTATAAAAAAGTATACACAATAAAATAATAAAAAAACGCTAAGAATTATTTCTAATTCCTAGTGTATTTTTATTGGTATGATTAGTTATATTATGATTAGCTGGGTTTACTACATATATAAGTGGTTTAATAGCAGTAGTATTTAATGATATAAAAAGAGTAATAGCTTTATCTATTATCTCTCAATTAAGCATGATGATGTTAGCTATAAGGGTAAGTGCATATGTTTTAGTAATCTCTCTTCTTCCAAAAAAACTAGTTAGAATTATTTATAATTACTAGTGTTTTTGGGGTATTGTCATGCTTTCTTTAAAGCATTTTTATTTCTGTCAGCTGGTTATATATGTCAGAAACTCAATATATGCGTAAATTTGGAGTATTAATAGAATATTTATCAATTAGTAATACTACTATGTTAATAGCCTTTAATCCCTTTGCCTGGTCTAAGAGGTTACTATAGTTCAGATAATTATAATCATTATATGGAATTTGTACTGTATGTGGATATATATGTCTTATATTACTACAGCATCAGCTACATTCACAGCAATATATTCATTAAGAGTATAATATTTAACATTATATAATAATCCACGTGGGAATAATGTCTATATGGACATAAACATTAAAGTACTAATATGACAATACCTTTGTCTATTTTAACTATATTTAGTATATTATTAGGTTATGATAGAGATAATGTTGTATTTAATTTAACTATGGGGTTCCCACATACTAATTCCTTTATTGAAACTGAATATACTTTACCCCTTTTTTAATAAAAAGGAAATAAAGGAGGCTAGTGTATGAAAGTGGGTTAGGGTTTACATTAGAATAAGACGGTTTCCGTGGCCCAAACCACTAAGAATCAACAGGTGCGAACTTGCTATCCTTCCAATAAAATTTTATTCTTATCTAGTGTCTGTCTAGATAGAATACCTTATGCTTAAGAACTCCCCTCGCACGTACTTGATGTAGTTCAACTCTGTAAGTTTCTTCGATTTGTTCACCTTCAATTTAACCTCTGATTTAGCTTCACTATTAACTTCCCCTCAGTTTTAACTTCTTCTCTAGGATGAACAATCACATCAGATTTAGTAGATTGAGTCTCATTAACTTTAGATTCTTATGTAGCCAAAAAAAGGGGGTTCTAAAATTTTAATAAATAAAAGAAAATTAGTAACACATTAAATTATTTATCGCCCACCACGGTGGTGGGGTTTATTAAGGCTATTAATTTCAATAGCTTTATCTTAATACTTATTTTCTGTTGTTACGTATATCATTTAACTGTTTTAAAGAGCTAAATATTTTAGATTTAATCTCTTTACTATTATTCTGGCACATGGATTCGTTACGTTTTATTTGCTGTTTCCTTGTTTTAGCATCCTCATTACTAATCACACCGTTTTTTTTCAAATAAATCCACAATATCATTCTCTACTTCCCTTTTTTTTTATAAAAAAAAGGAAGGCATCAAGTTCTTTTCCATTACTTTGTAAGCAGGCTTCTTCGTAACGCATTTGTTTTATTTTCTGCTAAAGTCAGTAACCGCAAAAATCCAATCAGTCCGGCGGTCCGGCTGCTCTTATATAAATTAAGTATAGATTTTAAATAAACTATTTCATTTAACCCTTTATCTGTAAGATGTGTTTATTATTAAAAATTTCTATACATCCCCAAAAAACTAGGAATTAGAATTAATTCTAACTAGTTTTTTTGGGGGGAGCTCAGAATCTAAAATCAATTGATTTAGCACTTCGTAAAGGGGAGTAAAGGCTTACAAATAGGATCAGCTAATAGTAAATCTCCTACTTCACTAGCTGTTACAGTATTTATTGCACTAGGTGTTGGTTGGGTACTAGTTAGTTGAAACAATGTATTTCATAATATACCTACACCTATAGCTGTTCAGCGACTCAACCCAAAAAACTAGGGTCGCTTTACCGGATGAATTAATTCTAACTAGTTTTTTGGGGTAATAAATTGAATAACTGTCCTAAAAAGATAGAAGGTGCTATTGAAGAAACAGATGAATTGTTCTTTGGGTGTCACATTTTAACTGTTCTTATCTTTCTTTACTCTACTTTACGCTAATCCTCCAAAATAAACAAGATGATTGTGGATTTAAGAATAAAGCCGGGTATTAATAAAAGAATAGAATTAAAAAGAGTCTTATAATTAAATAAAATAAAATATTATAATTAGATTATTAGATTTTGCCCTTCCCTCCCTTTTTTTTTAATTAAAAAAAAGGAAACGAACATGTTGAAATTGGTAAACAATCTTCTCTTAAGTAGAAGTGGGAATATCCCTTAAGAGTTCAAGTCTCTTTTGTTCGTAAAAAAAAAATAAAATCTTAATAATAAGATAGTGTCCATACATGCGGTATAGTGTAAAGGTTGGCACAATAGCCTCATGAGCTGTTAGAGCAGGTTCAATTCCTGATGCCGCAATAGAAAATAAAATAAAGACCGGGTCTTTTTGTATAAAGGCAGTACAGCTACCCTTCACGTAGCAAGTATCAGTTCGATTCTGATAAAGACTATATTCTTAATTTCTTTATGCCTTTTTATTTTTATAATGGGGGTGTTGGTATTTGTTTAAAAAGGGAAAGGAGTAAATGAGTTGTAGTTTAATTTGGCAGAACGTCATTTTTTGGTAGTGAATAATATCAGTTCGAATCTGGTCAACTCAGTAAAAAAATTTTTTTTTAAATTAACTAACAAGGGGTAACTTCAGGCTACTAATTTTAATAGTTTTATCGTAAGATGAGTTGGGGTATTTACAAGAAGTTTTTAATTTATCTAAAATATAATAATTAATTAAATGGGTTTATAATATTATCCACAATCTGGTCTAACAAAGCTTCATGTCTGGCTGCGAACAACAATCTATATCTTCTATCATGAGCATTTAAAGCCTACATAGGATTTGCCGGATTATGGACCATATCCCATCTAGTTGGAGTAGGTTCACTTACCACTCTAGGATGAGTTATTTACCATCTTCTTTGTCTAGGTGTATTTAACACCGAATCATCTAGGCCTTGAATAGTATCTTGACTACTAGTTCTACTTATAGAACCTAATCTAAGGAGGAACCACAACCTTATTTTAAATGTAAAAATAAAATAAGACAAATCAAGCTGAGATTTCAATATATATAAAGTGAGAAAGCTTTGCTTAGCCTCTGATTTGGATCGTACCTTTAGATTATCATCTAAACCCAGCTTCCAGCTTTCCAAAGAAACCTGCAAAAGTGGTCCTTTAGTCGATTTCTAAATGATGTGTAGTTGTTGAAAGAATATATACAATGAAAACAGATAGGTTTAACGGCTCTGTGTCGGTTTAACTATTCCCCGTACGGGTGCCTTTTAAGGGAAATTTCTTCAGTCACTTTAAGTATTTAAGTATCAATAAGTCTTAATATCAAACTTAAAAAATTCTCGAAGGAAAGGTAAGTAAACTGTAAAAATTCTTAAGAAAATGAAAATTCAATCAATCATGACCTTGTTATCTAACCTATGGGATTTAGTGATCGTAACGTTCACAAGTTTCAGAAGTTATCAGGTAAGGTTTATCCATTTACTGGGTAGACTTCTAACCCAATCCCTAACTTCTCTTTTAGTTACCTTGGTACTAAGAGGTGATATCTTTGAATAAACAGTCTGAAGAGGAAGTACAACCATACAAACCATTACCAAACGTTTCTAAGTTCAAAATCAAATGGCTATCTAATTATCATCCAATTTTCTTAGCCAAAGGAATCTTGAAAAAGAGAGAAATCTCCTCAATTCGAAATCGAAATTCACACTAATAAAAAAACATTAATAGATATATTAATCATCAGTTGAATAGATTAAGAAAACACAGAGAAAATCCTCAAGTATTCTGGATCATAGCAAAATACCTTTTAAATAGTTATACATTTCAGGTAGCTTGTTTTCATCATGTGTTTAGAAATTGGCATAGAACATTACATTTTAAGAAGGTACTAAGAATCCTGAAAGAAACCGCACAATTAGCTAAAGATTTGACAAATGGAAAATTACAGCCAATTGACTTCAAAAGATTGTACATCCTTAAAGATGTAAACAATCTAGAGAAAGGTTTTAGACCATTAGGAGTACCAGCCCCTCACTGGAGAGTATTGTTACACGGATTAAACCTAATAATGATAATCTACTTTGGTCCATACCAAAGTCCAAACCAACATGGATTCTGGCCCGAAGAGGAACAGACACAGCATGGAAACAAATCCATTCTGAGGTACTAGTATCCAACAATATTTATGAATTTGACTTAAAATCATTCTTTGATACCATAAATCTAACCTATTTAAATCAGATATTAGAATCGATAGGATTACCTGAAGAATTATTGAAAATGATTGATGTAATGAGTAGAAGTCTGCCGAAAAGTGAACAGTCAGATGCTCCCCAGGAGTAAGC
>MQVO02000147.1:0-22178 GCA_001986395.2 Irpex lacteus | reverse complement strand
TTTCATTGTATATATTCTTTCAACAACTACACATCATTTAGAAATCGACTAAAGGGACCACTTTTGCAGGTTTCTTTGGAAAGCTGGAAGCTGGGTTTAGATGATAATCTAAAGGTACGATCCAAATCAGAGGCTAAGCAAAGCTTTCTCACTTTATATATATTGAAATCTCAGCTTGATTTGTCTTATTTTATTTTTACATTTAAAATAAGGTTGTGGTTCCTCCTTAGATTAGGTTCTATAAGTAGAACTAGTAGTCAAGATACTATTCAAGGCCTAGATGATTCGGTGTTAAATACACCTAGACAAAGAAGATGGTAAATAACTCATCCTAGAGTGGTAAGTGAACCTACTCCAACTAGATGGGATATGGTCCATAATCCGGCAAATCCTATGTAGGCTTTAAATGCTCATGATAGAAGATATAGATTGTTGTTCGCAGCCAGACATGAAGCTTTGTTAGACCAGATTGTGGATAATATTATAAACCCATTTAATTAATTATTATATTTTAGATAAATTAAAAACTTCTTGTAAATACCCCAACTCATCTTACGATAAAACTATTAAAATTAGTAGCCTGAAGTTACCCCTTGTTAGTTAATTTAAAAAAAAATTTTTTTACTGAGTTGACCAGATTCGAACTGATATTATTCACTACCAAAAAATGACGTTCTGCCAAATTAAACTACAACTCATTTACTCCTTTCCCTTTTTAAACAAATACCAACACCCCCCATTATAAAAATAAAAGGCATAAAGAAATTAAGAATATAGTCTTTATCAGAATCGAACTGATACTTGCTACGTGAAGGGTAGCTGTACTGCCTTTATACAAAAAGACCCGGTCTTTATTTTATTTCTATTGCGGCATCAGGAATTGAACCTGCTCTAACAGCTCATGAGGCTATTGTGCCAACCTTTACACTATACCGCATGTATGGACACTATCTTATTATTAAGATTCCACCCCTACTCTTTTCTTTCTATGAGTTAGAGCATCCTTCCCTAAACTGCGTTTCGATCAATTAATGTCTTTTTGTTGAACAGTTTTATTATCATACCCCAAAAAACTAGGGTCGCTATCGCGGTAGAATTAATTATAACTAGTTTTTGGTGGATTGTTTGGATTTATAATATTCATTCCTTGTTTATTACACATGCCTTCCTCTTTATCGATGGAACTATCCCTTTCCACCCACACCTTTAAGTCTTACTAGTCTCCTATTAAACTTTCATAGATCTTAAACTTGGATATATCTTATTACTTGCTGAAATCTTATTACTCTTTCCTTACTTCAAAATATAATGAAAATGAGAGACTTGGTTTAAGTTATACTCTCTTATATTTTACTATCATTTATAGCTATTTTACTATCGTTAATAGATATTAATAAACCTTTTTTAATCTTAATATCCAATATATAATAATAATCTTCACAGATCCCCCAAAAAACTAGGAATTATAATTAATTCTAACTAGTTTTTGTGGGGTTATTTTAAAACTAGAATCTAAATTACCTAGTTTTCTTCTATTTTTAATAAATTATTATAGTTTTCTCCTTTATTTAATTAAAAAAAGGGTAGAGAGAATTATAGTTAGTAAGAAGAGAGATTGTATATATTAATAATTATTTTATGTTTTTATATCTTTATTTTTTTAATAAAATTATTTTAGTAAAATTTATACTCTCTTATATAATTAAATACTTTTTTTATTTAGATATAACTTAAATTAAAATATATTTATTTAATTATTTTATTTATAATATTTTATTTAATTTTATGTATTCTTCCCCAAAAAACTAGTTATAATTCTTTCATCCGCGATTATTAAAATTTAATTAAATTAAATTTTAATTAGAGCCTAGTTTTTTGGAATGGAATTAGAAATAATTAGTTTTTTTGGGTGGATGATTAAACTATAGATCCAGCAATGACAATAAAGCAATAGGATTACAATTATATTGAAAATATGAATATTAAGATTTAATTTATGTTAGTTTAAACTATTATATAAGAATCATCTGTTCCCTTTTTAATATCTTAACTTTAAATTAAAATAAAATTTATTACTAACTCCCTTTTTTTATAAAACAAAAGAATAAGCCACTCTACCAGAAAGTGGCTGGGCTGAAAGATTTTTTATTGACAATAATTGAGCATATAGTCTATTTAATAAATTAGTAATGTTAAACTTAATACTTTACAGTACTTACATTTACATCCTATCAAGAAATGTTCTATTTCTTAAAAAATTAAAAATATACTAAAGATATTTTAATGATAGTATCTAGGGGATAGTTTCGTGCATTTATTCCTTCAGCACTTATCTAATATGTTTGTGGCTACCCAACTATGCATTTTTAATTTTTTATGCAATTATTTCAACAATTGGTACACTATAGAAACACAGCCTATTGATCCTTTCGTACTAGAAGGTCTCTCCCTTTTTACTATTTATCCCTCCAGAAGATAGGGACCATACTGACTCACGTCGTATTAAACCCAACTCGCGTAACCTTTTAATCGGCGAACAGCCGAACCCTTCCGAGCTTTTGCCCCCGGAGGATAGGTTGAGTCGACATCGAGGTGCCAAACAGCTGGGACAATGTGTACTCTCACCAGCTATCAGCCTGTTATCCCTAGCGTAACTTTTATCGATTGATCCCCGTCTATTCCATAATATAGCGAGGGGTCACTATGCCCTACTTACGTATCTGTCCGACTTCTAAGTCTATCAGTTAAGCATGCTCTAGCCATTACGCCATTACAACCTTTATCACTGGTTGATTGATCTCCTTTCAAAAATCTAGCTATACCTTAAAAATTTTTAATATAAATAATAAATAATCATCAATTTTAATAACAAATTGATTTTATATGTCTGTATATAAGCGTCTTATATTTTTTTTAATTAAAACTATGGATGCATTTTGATACTCTTTCAAAAGCGACCGCCCCAGTCAAACTGCCCATTAGTCAACTATCTCTCTATCTATTAAATAAGAGGTAAATTTAATCTGAAACCAAAGTCTTAAGGTATCTCACCTTTCGTCTATCGACATCCCTAATCACTTCATACTAAGGTTTGATTAACATGATGACTAACTACAGTAAAGCTGCATAGGGTCTTCCCGTCCACCTGGAGGTAACCCGCATCTGCACGGGTAATTCAATTTCACTGAGCAAGTTGTAGAGACAGTGAGACCATCGTTAAACTATTGATACCGGACCACATTTAATGGCCAATTTATTTTGCTACCTTAGGATCCTCATAGTTAAGACCGCTATTAACCATTGATTTGATTAGTAATAGTTATCCTATCACCTCTCTTATTTATTTGGCATTGGGCAAGTTTCATCCAGAATACTATGATATTAATCATTGCTCTGAATTGTGTTTTTAGTAAACAGTCGGGGCCTCCGATTTTGTGCCACCTATATCCTTTTTAAGAATTAAAAAAAAAGGGTAATAGGTTCCTCTTATCGTCTAACTTTAGAGGAGAACTTGCCGAGTTCCTTAACAACTTTTAGCTCTACGCCTTGGTATACTCTACCTACGAACCTGTGTCGGTTTAGGGTACGGTAGATTAAAATTAAAAATAAAATAATAATGTTCCCCTTGCCCAAAGCCAGTGGCTTAAGGCAGGGGCAGTAAAGATTACTATTTAATTTAAAAAAAAACTTTATTTTCCCGGTTCAAAAAGAACTTTAGGTTTTAAACTCATCAGTCAAAACATTGGTTTTGAACCTTAGAGGCCGCATTAACATAAGGAGGTTTAACCTTTCCTTATAACCCTTCGTATTCGGCGAGAAGTATTATAACTTCTTTTTTACGTTACTCATGTCAGCATTATCTCTTCAGTATCCTATAAATAATGAAACACTATTTAATTTCAGGTTTCCTGAATGTTCTACTACCTAGATTTAGAATAGAATTATTTGACTATTCTAAAGCAACACGATATCGGTTGATTATTAAGACCCGTTAAATTTTCGGTGCGACATTCTGAAGACTGATACGTTGTTACAAACGGTCATTAAAAGATAGCGACTACCAGGCTCACTTTACAGTTGCGTTCAATTTTGCTACTACCTTAATTTCACTTAATAATCATTTGGGACCTTGATTCGTGTTCTCGGCTGTTTCCGTCTTGACTACCCACCTTAGCATGAGTAGTCTGAATATCTATCATCAATTTATGTAATTCCGAGATTCTCTTCCATTGGTAAGATTTTTACGTCCCCGCAACTTAAACATTGATTATAATTAAAAATTATAATTTATTTGGAATTGAGTGCTGTACCTTCATAAATTTTGTATAGATGTCATACCTACATATGTTTCGTAGAAAACCAGCTATCACTAGGTCAGATTGGCATTTCACCGCTTCCCTAAACTCATCGGAGAATTATGCAACATTCACCCGTTCGATCCATTCATCATTTTAAGATTAAAATCTGGTCTAGGGAAGATCACCTAGCTTCGGGTCTAATAGAAGTAACTTATCCAACACTAATTTAGTTAATACCCCAAAAACACTAGTAATTATAAATAATTCTAACTAGTTTTTTTTGGGGGGTTTTACTAATTAAATTTTATGTCCAGTCGCTTTCGCTAGGGCTTTTAACCTTGCTACTCCCATTAACTTGCTGACCCATTATGCAAAAGGTACGCCGTCATTTTTAAAAACTTCGACTGCTTATAGAGTTACTAATTCAAGACTATTTCACAATGTCTATAACATTACTTTTTCAACTTTTCCTTCACAGTACTTTTCACTATCGCTAAATTTTATAATACTTAGCCTTAGAGGATGGTTCCCCTATATTCCGACAAGTTAACTCTCATCGTACTTTATATTTTTTATTAGAATATTAATTTAATATTCGATAATTTTTTTAATTACACAGGACTTTCACCTTCTTTGGTTACTTTATTCATACTTATTTATTTAATATTTCTTCCCTTTTTTTTTTATTATTAAATAAATAAAAAGGTACATAAGATAAATACTATAAAATATTTTTATTATTACTTTAATTGTAAAAAATTATCTTTTAGGCTAATCCGATTTCACTCACCATTACTCTCGGAGTCTCGGTTGATTTCCTTTCCTTTCCTTACTGAAATGGTTTACTTCAGGAAGTTTAAATATAAAGGTTTCCCTTAGGATCGCCACTTTATTTATTCCGTCCAGCCCCTCTCCCCCTAAAGATGATAGAGGATAGAGGATATTGGACAGTGGCTTTTGGTTTTATACCTCCTTTTTTATAAAATTTGCTAGTTATCCTTAAATAACTCCTTTAAAATACTATTGATGTTAACTATATTGTCATCGATTCTTTTATTATTAAAAAAAGTTTTTTGTTTTATTAATTTATTTTTATTTGGGTTATCTATTAAAATTCGGCTTAAATTTAACAGCTCCCCGACGAAGTGTGGGACTTCAAAGAGTACCAGGAGCCGAGAGGCAGATTGTTTATTGATTCTGTATGTACACAAATTTCTTCCAGATTTGGTATCCATAGTAACCACTCCCCCCTAAATTAAAAAAGTATTGATTGAAGGGGGGAAAGCTTTATAGTTGTGAAGGTCTATGCTAATTATATTACCCTAACTATCTCTACAGTAGTATTAATTCTATCACTACAGATATGGTATTCCTTCTATATTTCTTTAAGTTAATATAAAGCAGTAGAGGATTATGTTACCTTATTGTCATCTACATATGGAGCCATTAATCTATACATAGTTATACTTACTACCTTTATAACGCCTATCTATGTACTAGCTAGTTGGAATAATGTATATCATAATGTACCTGCATTTATAATTGCTATATTTTGTAGTGCTAGATATTCTTCTTTTTGATATTTTATTTTAAGTACCTCCCCTATTCTTTTTATTAATAATTACCTTCATTTGTTCGATCCACCGCATGTAGCTGTGAAGCTTCAGTCCTGTCAGAGGGTGAAGCCCCGGAGAATAGAAAGAAAGTAACCACTGTTGTCAGATCCCGTAGTGAAGTCATAACCAAAGTATTATAACCATCTGATGTGTGAATCTTTACACGAGTGTTAAATAGTAGCCGCAGTGCTTCAAACAGTACTAGATGTGGACGTTGCTTCAGACTAAAACAGAAATCACCGTTGGACTTAATATGGAAGGATCCTTCAGCAATAGTAAATCCTACTACCATCCAAAAAAAACTAGTTAGAATTATTTTAGGGTACAGACTGTGTAATTTATTTAATTTTATTTTAAGTAGAGGGTCTATTTAACAATATAATTCTAACTAATACCCTTTGTGGAATATGGATAGACTAAGTAAATAGCTATCTTATTATTTATTCTAATTCTCTTTAACCTAAAGGATAATAAATACTCTATTTATTTAACTGAGTGTCCTCCCTCCAATTAACTTGGGTTCCAAAGAGTTAAGATTAGTACTAGAGGGATTCCCCCTTGTGTCCTCCCTCCAATTAACTTACAAATAATAACTAAAGAATCAGAGTCCCAAAAACACTAGGAATTAGAATTCATTCTAATTAGTTTTTTGGGGGATTGTTAGAATAAGAATAAATTTAATTAAACAATTAAAATAAATTAATGTTTGTTCTCTCAAAGATGAGTTAAAGTTAAAGAATTTAAAGGGAGCTAGCGATTTAATAATAAATAATCTTAGAATAATATTTTTATAATTATTTAACTCTTTTCCCTACTCTATTTATTTAACTCTTCAAAAGAATAATAGTTTATTGTAATCACTCTCCACTCCACTTTAGTGGCTAGTGGCTTAATAAATTATTTAATTATTTTGGTAGGGGTTATTAAAATTTAATTAAATTTTAATTAGGGCACCTATAATAACATTAAGACAAACTGATCTGATAGTTATAGTAGCTTAGAGTTCTTTATCTCATATGGCTGTATGTATATTAAGTATATTCTCTTATAGTATCACAGGTTTAACTGGTAGTTTAGTATTATCAGTAGCTCATGGTTTGTATATCAGGTCTACTTATTAAAGTAGGAGAAAGGGGAATAAGATTAAAAAGAAAGAAAGACTGTGTAATTTATTTAATTTTATTTTTAAGTAGATTAAAAAAGTATTGATTGTCTTTATTTGCATCAACAAAATCTCAGTCTCAGTAAAGTATTTCTAGTGCATGTGTTAGAAGTGTTGTTGGTAGTACTCAGCAGTGAACTGGTATGTATAGAAAAGTATAATAAAGATTTAGAAAGTGGAGTAATAAGTAATGAATGTAAATTTTTAGAGTACCGTAGTGAAAACAATCTATATCTCTCTAATGAGGAATTAATATTATTGGGTTTAGAATTAGTTATTCTTCTATCAAATAACAGTAATTTAATAGAAGTTAAGGTAATAAAAAGGATAAATTAAAAAAGTACTTCCAACAAAGAGCCCTAGTTTTTTTTGGATAGATTATAAACCATTCTATACTTTTATCTGTTATCTAGAAATTATACAAAGAGTTATTGAAAATGAAAAAAAGATTTTACTGTTATACATAGACATAATAATATATCTGATGCATACGTAGAAAGAATTATAAATACATTCCAACATCTTACATGAAAATGGGCGTTGTGTTCTAGTATTATATAATATATCTATAAACTCGAAGAATATAAAAATATAGCTAAAATAATACATAATACTATTCTTGATAGAGAATACCCTGCCGATTATATAGATAAAAGTACAAATATATTATATTCGGATTGATGCAAATGGTACTCGTCTTGACACTCCCCCCTAAATTAAAAAAGTATTGATTGTCTTTATTTGCTTTTATCGGAGATTCCTCATTCTAGTAAACTTTATTACTATACAATATATCGTATTATTCCCTTCATATCTTAAGGTTCCAATCCCTTTAGCTTTACAAGTATTTGATGAGACTATATTTAAGATTAGAAGACTGATTATCCTCCAACCACGACCTCTTTAGATTCTAAGTGGATTGTCTTAATACTCAGATAATCCAAAAAACTGTTCAATTCTTATGCATACTGGTGACGAACTAAAAGAATTTATTGCCATCAAATTGAAAAGTGTGATCATTATAGTTATAAAATTACTGAGCTAACTGTAAAATCTCATAGATCCCAAAAAAACTAATTATTTCTGTCCACAATCCAATCCACTTTGTGGGCTGGGTCCTAGTTTTTTTTTAGTTTAAGTAAAAAAATCTATCCTTCGACAGTACAAACTGTGGATGGAGATATAAACCTAAAAGAGAGTTAAGATGTCTAAAACTGAGATAAAAATAATCGTTGCCTCTTCTTCTTATTTTATTTCTTTTATTTTTTTTTTTTTATTAAAAAAGATAAAGGGCAAAAAGACAAAAAGAGGTAATTTATTTATATTATTACTATTTAGTAAAGGTTATAGAATACATTAAGAAGTAAAAACAAGTTAACTTGGGGTAAAATTTTATAAAAAAGAAATTTAATTAAATTAAGGGTATATATTAAGCAAGTCTCCCTACTTTTATTTTAAAGAAAAAAGGGAGAGAAGAAGAGTAAAGTTTATTATATAATATTTAACACTTATGTCTGGAACAAAAATTAATTTAATTTAAATTAGAAATTAGTACCACTTTGTATCTAAAATTTTTAGATTTAAATCAGGACAATATAAAAATAGTTAATTATATATTTTTATTATATTAGACACAAAATTATTCCTATAGACAAATTCTAACTCCCATTACCTAACTCGCATTTGGGGTTATATTAAAAATCTCATTTATCATTATCCTCATTTGATGATTTACTCTCATTAATATTACTTTCAGGAGTATCATCTTGAGTTTTATCAGCCCACACATCATCTAATATTTTAGAGATAGAATCATCTCTTTTAATAGATTCTAAATCAACTGGGCTGGCAAACTCATCATGATAATTATAAATAGATTTATTAAACTCTTTTGGAGTCTTATCTACATTAGAATTATGATCATGATCGTAAGAACTTCCTTCACTTGACCAATAATTTTCATCATTAGGTTCATTATATCTTCTTACATCACGTTCTAAATCTTTATCTTCCATATATGCATCATTTATTCTATAGATATTAGGCTTAAATTTTGAATCTTTATCATGCTCATTCTTATATTCATGGGGAATATTTGAATTATCATTGAGTATCAGTATCAAAAATAGTTGTAGGTGCTTGCTCTCTTAGAGCTCTCTTATTACTAATCATTTTATGGAATGCATCAAGTATTGGATGTCTACGCTGAGGTTCTTCTTCTTCATCATCTAAACTCACTGTAGCTCTATCTGCTTTAGTTTGTTTAGATGATTTATTTGTATCCTCTTGTTTATCTTTACCTTTATCATTTTTACCTTTATCATCTTCTGTTTGATGATCATTCACCTCAGATTTATGAGATTGAGGTTGATGATCACTAACATCAGATTTAGGAGATTGAGGTTGATTGTTAGAAGATTTATTAGATGATCCTTCAGCTGGATTTACATCATTTTTGGGACCTGGACCTTTACCTTTTTCATACTCATGTTCACTCCATGCTTTCTGATCATCAGCAGGAATATTTGCAGGGTCAATAGGAGTAGATTTTATTGGGTTTTTAGCTTCATTAAATGCATTTTCCATACTAAAGTTTTTAAGTGTATCTTTAACAGAAGGTGCATGTAATGGTGAGTTGTGTCCAGTACCAGCTACAGATTGTTTTAAATAACTTGTTTTCTCAAATGCTGCTGAGGGATCGAAGGGTCCGCTCGGTTTTGCAGGAGTGTGTACACCTGTACCATGTACAAATACATCGTGAGCTTCTTGAACCTCTCTTAACCTAGTCTCTCTCAACAATCTTTCACTGTTACTTTCACAAATACCAAATTAATCTAATTATTATTTATCATTATTTTTTTGGAAATTGTGCACGATTTACTGTATTTTAGTTTGATCATGCAAAATTATTGATCTGATGTATCCAGATACCCAATGGAACGGATTGAACCAATTCAATGCTGTTCTGTAGTTACCTGTCACCATTGTAAGACCATCATATAACCAATATATGGGGTTTCTGTGTGTTCTTGCATCATTTATTTGTATATCAGGTTGATCACCAGGTGCACCTAATCCATTCTGTGGAACATTATTATTTACATTAGGAGTTCTATTCCATGGAAATAAATTTGTTATGATTGATGGATCTTTGTATACTGAAAATGCTGTGAATATTACTCCAAATGAGACAATTCCACCAACTACCCACCATACCCATGTAGGTACCCAACTATCTGTATGTGTCTTCCCTGTAAGTGACTCATATATTGTTGTGGGTTTTACTGAAATTGGATTCTATCTTGGGTACGGTGTATCTGTCCATACTTCCTGAGGAGAATATATTTGGATTTACAGGTCTGGTGTCGTATGAGTTTGAGCCCCATCTCCATATTTTCCAATCTGGATCTGGTGGTGGTCTTGGTACTAGCCACTCATCAAATAGTCTGTAAATCCATCCAAATAATCTCTTTGTACCATAGTATAAAAATATATTATATTTATTTTTTATAGTTACTTTACTAACTAAATAGTAAGTTTAGAGGTTTAGTGTATAGCTAATTTGATAATAACAATCCACCATCTTCATCTTAATAATAAGGAAGGTGTTTCTCCTTATTTTATACCTTTTTATTTATTTAATAATAAAAAGGGGAAAAAATGATAAATGGTATTAGTTATTGTAGTATTATTTTTATAGGTGCCAAGAGGAATTGAACCTCTGAAAAAAGTATTAACAGTACTCCACATTAACCACTCTGACATGGCACCCTAATTTTTATAAGTTAAAATATTTTATTTTTTTTAAGTATATGGTAGGCGTGACTCGAACACGCTAGGGCTCTTTCCCAAAAAGAGTAACAATCCACTTAGTCTTCTACCATTCTTGTTTTTATCCTTGCCCCCATACTCTTTTTCTTTTTAATTCTTAAAAAGAAATAATATAAAAAAAGGATCCCCCAAAAAACATCCCCAAAAACTAGGTATTATAAATAATTCTAACTAGTTTTTTTGGGGATTATTTCTACCGCGACCCTAGTTTTTTTGGGTTTAAATAATAACAAAAACTTATTCTAATAATCTCTTTTAAGAATGGAACAAAATGGAACAATCTAAGTTGAGATAAATTTGTTTACCCCCTTATTATTTCTTGCTGCAACCCACCATTCAACTCAAAATTTAAGGTAAAACCCCCCCCTTTTTTAATAATAATACAAAAAGGATTAATGACTAAATCACAAGTACAGGAAATCCGGTAATAAATCCAAAATCTTTTAAAATAAAATTTATCACGGAGAAGCTTATCAGTGGTATCATAAAGATGACCATCCAATTGACCTATTGTCTGATCAATCCCTCTATCCACACTTTCATCATTAAGTACTGTTCGAGTTGTGCTAAAATAACGCTTAGCATTTGCGTTTACAAACACCTTAAAACCTTGCCCTTGACAAGCTAAATCTTTGAGTTTCCCCCCTTAACTATGACGAGCAAGATGTTACGATGAGGCACGACGTCACATATACCATCATTAACTTTCTGTTCAATAACCATAAAGTTTATTATAGACAATTATCCCCTTATAACTAGTTAATGTATTACATTAAATTCGTACATCCTTACTATAAAATAAACCTCAACCCTCGGATGTTTTATACATTTTATAATAGTTTGCTACAGAGCCACCTCGAACATATAGATTTATATCATACGCTGCTTTTAAATACACAAAGAAATACATTTTATAGCTCCCATAATCCTCTCCTCCATTGAAATAAATTTAAAGATTCTCCCTCCCCTAAAAATAAAAGTTAAAATAAAAAGGATAAAGTGTGTGTTTTATTTAAATTGGTTAATGTAAGCCCAATTTGTTTTTGACAGTTAATTCGATTAAACCTTTTTGGATTATATAAGGATGTTTTTAAACTTAATTTCTCTTCCATATCAAAAGGATAAGCTTATCCTTTTTTTTTTTATTTAATAATTTGTATACAAATAAACGAATCACAACTTTATCCTCGAGTTAATATATACTATGGTTATTTGTCAGTATAGTTTATTGTTAGACACAAATAATACCCACTTTTAACTAAACTTTGGAGATATTAGAAGCAGCACCAATAGAAAAATATATTGTAACCTCTTTAGTGTCGACATTAGTAACCTCCACTTTCATAAAAGTTTTTTAAACCTTTGCGTTAATTAAATTTGCACTTTCGTCAACTGAGTTTAACTTGAAAGTATATCTCCCTAAAACAGGTTTATCTTGCTCCAAGTAAATAAAATGTTCAATGTATCTTTTGTCAATATCTAAACCAACAATATACATATGATGACTTCAAACTAAGAAACCTAAAAGACCAATAGAACCCATGGCATATAACATACCAACTTCACCAAAGATAGGTTTTTTACTATAAGTAGAAACAATATGAGAAATAATACCAAAACCAGGAATAATTAAAATATAAACTTCAGGATGACCAAAGAATCAAAATAAATGTTTATATAAAATAGGATCACCACCGGCACCAACTTCATAGAAACCAGTATTAAAATTTCTATCAATTAATAATAAAGTAACACCAGCAGTTAGAACAGGTAAAGATAATAATAATAAAATAGCAGTAAAGAAAACAGCTCAAACTATTGATTATTACTATAACTATCCTCTTACAAGAATACTGAGAGTTATAGGGGGAGTAGAAGCAGTAGTCGTATTGTTAAAGAAACATTTGCTTTGCCCATATCCTCTGGATATTATTTTAGCTTTTATAGCTTTAGTTCAATTTACCCAGACCCCACAAAAACTAGTTAGAATTAATTATAATTCCTAGTTTTTTGGGGAAGCTTTATTTTAATTAAATTGAGTGGTTTATCTCTCTTGTTTCTGCTCTTCTTTGTTGATGTGTAATTTCATTTGCACCTGGGTAACCATCGTAGACCACAACTATGGATTCATTCTTACATTAGCTTGGTACTCTTCTTGCTGGAGGTTTGTTTACTGTATGCGGGATATTAACCAACTTCCTTCTACTACTCAAACCACCAGTTTGACAGTGTAAGTGTAGTAGTTTAGGGGTTATTTGTAGTGTTTATTACTGGGTCGTAATTAATCCGGACCTGAGTTCTGTGTATGCGAAGAACAGCAACTTGTCAGTAAGGAATAGTAAGCTTCTACTACTCAAACAAGTATATTCACAGTAATATAATGTGCAGTTTGACTTAGCTCTTATAACTAAAAATAAATTAAATTTGTCTCCCTATCTTATAAATTTGTTACATTATAGAATACACATTCTTTTTGTTTACTTTTTCTTTTGAAAAAACATAAAAACTACTCTAAGACTATTTAGATTACTAGCGAAACTATAAAAGTTGTATAACCCTTGGATTATAGAAAGCAATGATCTCGTGATGCGAGAAATTGACTAAGAGAATGGATTAGTTTTGTAAGAGTTCAAATAAGTAATAAATTTAATTTGGGGGAAGGGTTAATTCTTTTATTTTAGTTAAAAACCATTGATCTTTTCTATCCAATAAAACACCAGTATATATATTTAGTTTAGTATTAATAGCTAAAGCTAAACTTTCTACATCTGATTTAGAATAACTGTTTGTGTATATTCTAACTCTATTTCTACCTTTATCAAAATTATATTTATTTTATATTTATCTTTTCTTTATGATTTTAATTTAGGTATATTCTATTTGTTAGCCGTATCATCTTTAGCAACTTAATTTATAAGGAATACTCTTAGCCGGATGCCGCCAGTACCAAAATAATAGTAAGTTGTGATTTATATTTTTTATATGAAAGTGTAAGCTTTTTACTTCTTTTATGTTGAGGACTCCAATTATTTAATAATAATACATATTATTTACTCTCCTGTGACTGTGTAATTTATTTAATTTTATTTTAAGTAGAGGGTCCCCCTATTAAATTTTATTTATTATCATAGCAATATATTTCTTATCTTATTACATCTTTATTAATTTAATTCATTTTATTTATTTTACACTTATAAATAGTAAACAATAATATTCCGTTTTATATTAGTTATAAATCAAATTAAAAATAGCAATCAATCCTATACACTAACCATTTTATGGAATTGTAGTATACCTAGCTATTTTAAAACAAATTATTATAATTTAATATAAACAAAAATTTAATATATAAAAATGGAAAATATATTTAAAAAAAGGGAGGGTGTTGATTTTAATTAAATCAGCTACAGTACATCAATCTTTAAATTAAAAAATTTTTACCCAAGGGACACTCTTATTTTACCAAAGAAAATAGTGATAAAAAGAAGAGTGACTTTATTATTTTCTTCAATTAACTATATTTTTATTCTTTAACATTACTCCCCAAAAAACTAGTTAGAATTATTTCTAATTCCTAGTTTTTTGGGTCATTATTATTTATTATAATAGTTAAAATAACTTTATTATCTTTATTTTTCTTTATATTCTCTTTAATCTTTAGCTTTACTCAAAAGGGGCTAGTCGTAGTTCAAATGATCTAGTTTTAGTTTAGTTAAATAAAGAAGATAGTAAAGTTACCTCTTCGATCTTTAGTTTCACTCATTAGACTGATTGCTAAAGTTCAAATTATTAATAGTTTGGGAATATAAACAAAAATTAAATATATAAAATGGAAGGACTAACCGTCCACCTATTTTTTTTATTATCTAATTATTTTGTTCCCTCCTCCCTAATTCTTTTATTTAAATATAATATAAAATTTTACTATAATTCCTTACAAAAATAATGTAGACTTAGTTGCTCACTTAATCTTATTTACTTTATTTACTTAACCTTCCCCAAAAAAACTAATTAATTTCTAATTCCTAGTTTTTTGGGATTAGCTAATTCAACTAAACTATTTTTTAATAATACTAACTAATGGTACTATAATTAAGAAATGTGCAAAGTATAGAACTGTATTTATTTGTTAAAATTCTATAAATGAAAAACTCTATAAATAAAATTTTACGTTGCTCCACCTCCTAGATAAAGGACAATTGGAGGTACTGTTTACGACGTTATGTTTCTTTAGTTTATACTTTATTCATGAAAAACAAAATAATATTGTAACAGCCAATAAGAGATTATATCCTTTTACAGAAGTGAATCCGTTTATGAGTTGAGGAAAATTGTCAATGGTTTTATAACGGTGATTCACCTGAAGCTAAGATCTTAAGGTAAAATTATAATTTACCATTTATATATACCTATAGTTAATTCTCTAATAATAATTTAATATAAAGATTAATAAATGCTAGTTAAAGTTTAATAGAGTTATATTTGGAATAGTAATAAATGAGTTATTAAATAAATTAGTATATCAGTGCAAAGTAAATAAAAAGTGAAAGAGAGAGTATAATTCTTTAGTCTTGCACAGAAAAAGAAAAAGAGTAAAGTAAAAAAAAAATCCTAGCAATAAGCTTATATAAAAATAACTATCTGTTTTTAGTTGGAAATGGATTAGAGTTGTCATAAAGTTATAGGGCATATGTAACTAAGTAGTGCAGTGGTAAAGAGGAAAGTGTGTATAGATTAAATATAATAAAAAAATTAAAGTAGTGATATAAATTAAAATTATTTATTTTAACAGATTAAAATTTACTATATTTATTTCTTAGTAAAGATTATTTACAAGGATAGGAGGATAAATCAAGAGAGTCAGTAATTAATTATCTAAGTTATACAGTTTACTTCTATGAACCTATACCCTCCCCAAAAAACATCCCCAAAAACTAGGTATTATAAATAATTCTAACTAGTTTTTTTGGGGATTATTTCTACTCTTAAGGTAAAATATAATTAGAGCTGCAACCCTAGAATACTAAAGTATTAGAGTTAGGCCTGAAACAGCATTCAGAGGAAAGTGTAGCTTTATTATTGGGTATACTAGCTTACCTGTGGAAGAACGACGGCCACGAGGAGTGTAAAGATGTCCATCACCTTCAATCATACCAGCCAGCTGAGCTGGTGATACTGTAAAGCATGATGTTAGTACTGTAGGTACTACAGCCATTGTGAGACAGAATTCAGTTGTCTAGAAAGGAAGAACGAATTGGAAATACCCATACCTTGTTCTACGAATACACTTGCTACGATAAGAACGATAGCAGGTGGTAGAATCCAGAATGATACGTTGTTCAGTCGAGGGAATGCCATATCAGGAGCCCCAATCAGGATAGGATCTAATTTTATTTTAAGTAGATTAAAAAAGTATTGATTGAAGGGGGGAAAGCTTTATAGTTGTGAAGGTCTATGCTAATTATATTACCCTAACTATCTCTACAGTAGTATTAATTCTATCACTACAGATATGGTATTCCTTCTATATTTCTTTAAGTTAATATAAAGCAGTAGAGGATTATGTTACCTTATTGTCATCTACATATGGAGCCATTAATCTATACATAGTTATACTTACTACCTTTATAACGCCTATCTATGTACTAGCTAGTTGGAATAATGTATATCATAATGTACCTGCATTTATAATTGCTATATTTGTAGTGCTAGATATTCTTCTTTTTGATATTTTATTTTAAGTACCTCCCCTATTCTTTTTATTAATAATTACCTTCATTTGTTCGATCCACCGCATGTAGCTGTGAAGCTTCAGTCCTGTCAGAGGGTGAAGCCCGGAGAATAGAAGAAAGTAACCACTGTTGTCAGATCCCGTAGTGAAGTCATAACCAAAGTATTATAACCATCTGATGTGTGAATCTTTACACGAGTGTTAAATAGTAGCCGCAGTGCTTCAAACAGTACTAGATGTGGACGTTGCTTCAGACTAAAACAGAAATCACCGTTGGACTTAATATGGAAGGATCCTTCAGCAATAGTAAATCCTACTACCATCCAAAAAAACTAGTTAGAATTATTTTAGGGTACAGACTGTGTAATTTATTTAATTTTATTTTAAGTAGAGGGTCTATTTAACAATATAATTCTAACTAATACCCTTTGTGGAATATGGATAGACTAAGTAAATAGCTATCTTATTATTTATTCTAATTCTCTTTAACCTAAAGGATAATAAATACTCTATTTATTTAACTGAGTGTCCTCCCTCCAATTAACTTGGGTTCCAAAGAGTTAAGATTAGTACTAGAGGGATTCCCCCTTGTGTCCTCCCTCCAATTAACTTACAAATAATAACTAAAGAATCAGAGTCCCAAAAACACTAGGAATTAGAATTCATTCTAATTAGTTTTTTGGGGATTGTTAGAATAAGAATAAATTTAATTAAACAATTAAAATAAATTAATGTTTGTTCTCTCAAAGATGAGTAAAGTTAAAGAATTTAAAGGGAGCTAGCGATTAATAATAAATAATCTTAGAATAATATTTTTATAATTATTTAACTCTTTTCCCTACTCTATTTATTTAACTCTTCAAAAGAATAATAGTTTATTGTAATCACTCTCCACTCCACTTTAGTGGCTAGTGGCTTAATAAATTATTTAATTATTTTGGTAGGGGTTATTAAAATTTAATTAAATTTTAATTAGGGCACCTATAATAACATTAAGACAAACTGATCTGATAGTTATAGTAGCTTAGAGTTCTTTATCTCATATGGCTGTATGTATATTAAGTATATTCTCTTATAGTATCACAGGTTTAACTGGTAGTTTAGTATTATCAGTAGCTCATGGTTTTGTATCATCAGGTCTACTTATTAAAGTAGGAGAAAGGGGAATAAGATTAAAAAGAAAGAAAGACTGTGTAATTTATTTAATTTTATTTTAAGTAGATTAAAAAAGTATTGATTGTCTTTATTTGCATCAACAAAATCTCAGTCTCAGTAAAGTATTTCTAGTGCATGTGTTAGAAGTGTTGTTGGTAGTACTCAGCAGTGAACTGGTATGTATAGAAAAGTATAATAAAGATTTAGAAAGTGGAGTAATAAGTAATGAATGTAAATTTTTAGAGTACCGTAGTGAAAACAATCTATATCTCTCTAATGAGGAATTAATATTATTGGGTTTAGAATTAGTTATTCTTCTATCAAATAACAGTAATTTAATAGAAGTTAAGGTAATAAAAAGGATAAATTAAAAAAGTACTTCCAACAAAGAGCCTAGTTTTTTTGGATAGATTTATAAACCATTCTATACTTTTATCTGTTATCTAGAAATTATACAAAGAGTTATTGAAAATGAAAAACAAGATTTTACTGTTATACATAGACATAATAATATATCTGATGCATACGTAGAAAGAATTATAAATACATTCCAACATCTTACATGAAAATGGGCGTTGTGTTCTAGTATTATATAATATATCTATAAACTCGAAGAATATAAAAATATAGCTAAAATAATACATAATACTATTCTTGATAGAGAATACCCTGCCGATTATATAGATAAAAGTACAAATATATATATTCGGATTGATGCAAATGGTACTCGTCTTGACACTCCCCCCTAAATTAAAAAAGTATTGATTGTCTTTATTTGCTTTTATCGAGATTCCTCATTCTAGTAAACTTTATTACTATACAAATATATCGTATTATTCCCTTCATATCTTAAGGTTCCAATCCCCTTTAGCTTTACAAGTATTTGATGAGACTATATTTAAGATTAGAAGACTGATTATCCTCCAACCACGACCTCTTAGATTCTAAGTGGATTGTCTTAATACTCAGATAATCTTCTAGGAGGTCTGGTTAACTTCCTACCATTTACCTACACAGCTATCCTTATCGGATCTCTATCTCTAATGGCTCTACCATTTATGACAGGGTTCTACAGTAAGGATCTAATCCTTGAAGTAGCTCTAGGACAATACGAAGTATCTGGTACAATGGCATACTGGCTGGGAACAATTTCAGCTGTATTCACAGCCTTCTATTCATTCCGACTAGTATCACTAACATTCTTTACAACACCTAATGCCCCTAAGGGTTACTATCTACATGCTCACGAAGCACCTATGATCATTGTAATTCCTCTGGTAATTCTATCAATCATGTCAATTGTATTTGGTTACATTGCAAAGGACATGTATGTGGGAGTAGGTACAGATTTCCTATCAACTGCTCTATACCAACACCCTAACCACATTACACTGATTGAAGCTGAATTCGGACTACCTCTACTAATGAAGCTACTACCTGCTATTGGTAGCCTATTCGGTGCTGGTCTAGCACTATATCTATACCATGTGGTACCTGCATTCACAATTGGTCTAACAAACGGACCTATTGGATATGCTGTATACTCATTCCTTAACGCAAAGTGGTACTGGGACGCACTATTCAACGGTTTCATTATCAGTGCTTCACTACGAGTTGGACTTGTTATCTCTAAGGTTCTTGACCGAGGAGTTATCGAACTAGCTGGACCATACGGTCTAAGTACAGTTCTAACAGGAACAGGTCGATCTGTAGCTGCTTACGACACAGGTGTTATTACATCATACGCTCTATACATCATGCTAGGGCTTGTATCACTAATCGGATCATTTAAGAACAGTACTCGAACACTTATTGAAACAGGACAATGTACTACTGCTAATAAGAAGGGTGCTCTAACAGTACAAGTATGGATTAGTCAACGAACTACTGCAATTTAATCATCAATACTCCCCATCAATTAAGTTTAAGTTTTAATTAAAAGTGGGTAAAATGGAGACGGAAGAGGTAGATAAAATCAAGGGTCAGATGGCTCATTGCAGAGAAACCGGGTTGCATTTTAATATTTATAGTGGGAAATATCCTATTCATTTACAACTTACCCCTCATAATGCCGAAAATACTCATGACAGTGTCATGAATGGGCCTAATTATAGAGATTATGGGGTTATGCCTAATTTAATAAATGAAAATGGGGTCCTATAGCACTTTCAGCTCCTGCAGTAGCAATAATAATAATAATTGAATAAATTTGTCCAATTGTATCGTTATCATTATAAGCCATAACTAGAACTAGAATGGTTACAGAAAGAAGCATCAGTTCAATAATCACAATGAGTTAAATTAAAAAATAATTAGATATATAATTAAAATATAAAATAAAATAAGAGAATTATTTTATGGGAGCCTCTGTTACCTCCATTATTTACACCACTGTTACCTCCAATATTTCCACCACTGTTCCCGCTATTACCATTATTATTACTAGCATTATCATTTCTTCTCCCACGTATACTTTGTTCAACTGCAGCTCCAGCACCTACAACACCAGCTCCTTTAACAATTCCATTGATAATTTTTTCACCTATTTTCTTTCCTGGATAAAAAAAGTAAAACTAACTAGCTTGTGTGGGTAATTAAAATTTAATTAAATTTTAATAACTATCTTATTTTATTATTTTTGTCATCTTCCATCTCACATTTGTGGTATTCGTATTCAACTATCAGGAAGACTTGCCACAGAACGAGTTATCCCTCGTGTTACGAAAAATGTGAATGTGTTTGGATAATAAAAGTAAAGTAAAGAATATATGTCACCCTCTTCCGAGAGAAATAAAAGTTTTTCTTTTTATAATTCTAACTAGTTTTTTTTGGGGATTGTGTAACAGTAGTTGCATGAATTAGACCTGAGTATAGTCCAACTCCTACAACAAATGATTTTAGAGACACTGTACTAAAACAATTGTATGATAGTGCTGCTGCAAATAGCAGTGCGATAACTACGTTTCGTGTAAATAGAGTAGCTGAGATTGTAGCCTTTTGTACTAGAGCGTTTTGTGGTTCAGTAGAAATTGCTGTAGAAGATAGCGGAATCGCTAGTACAAGAGCAAAAAAGTAATTGTATGCTTGATTGAGTATGTACTATCGTCTAAGGATTGTGCCAGAAGCAAAATATAATATATACAAGTTACGCTGATCGAACGAGTATTAACCGCTACTCTATATGATATAAGCTTTACTAGTAAGGCGAAAGTAATTACCATTATACAACACTTGCTTTCCATTGATAATGGTAGAGCACCGCAGAAGAGTAGAACTTTTATCGCCTTGTCTGAAGCAAGGTAGTTACCTTTAATCTAGCAGTGCTAGTATATTAGACTAGTGAGGGGACTTTAACCTTTACGGCGTAGAAGCCACATGTTAAGCGAAGCTGTCACTCCTAAATACTGATTGTTTAGTATATTAATTAGTTTAATACTAGTGGTGGGACTTGAACCTTTAAGACCTTTTTGTCAACGCAACATAAATTAAAAAGGAGGGGGAGGACTAGGTTTACTTTTATTGCTTCAGGGCACAAGTTAATTCTTTTCTTTTCTATTACTTGAGTAACTCCTCTGTAGAAAGATATTACTCTTGTTTGAGAACTATCATATAATACACCTCCTGCACAAATAAATAGTCCAGGTGAAACTAGTCCTTTAGCTAATCCTAAGTTAATAGCACCTTCCCCCAAAAAAACTAGTTAGAATTATTTCTAATTCCTAGTTTTTTGGGTTAGCTTGTATACTGTTACTAAAAACAGCTAAAAGATAAACTGCAGCTTGAGAAACTGAACTAAACAAAAAACTAATAATTTCTATTATTTTTGTAGAAATAATTATAACCTTTAATTAATCTCAACCTGAGGATGAGATTTGCAGGGTGATAAAAGGCCATTCTGCAGGTTAAAGTACAAATTTCATTATAAACAAAGATGAATAGTAAATGAGGAGTAGGGTTATTTAAGGAGACCTGCACTAAGTTGTATCGGCATTAATTTAATTAAATATAAAAAGTTACAAAAACATTCTTCAATAAAAATATAATTAACCTACAAAATAAACAGGTGGTGGTTACTCCTATAATTGCTTACGATAATTGCGATCTTTTAAAATTAAAAAATTATTTTTCTTCCTATTAAAAAAAGTATTAAAGTTAAATTCATTGTTTGATTACTATAAAGTAAATTATTTTAAAAAGTAGTCAAAAGTGATTATCCACTACTATCCTGTTAGATAATCTCCTGCCTGATGCCGCCTTCGGAGGCCTCGCATCCGACGGTGGCTATCATCTCCTTAAAAATAAGCCTCCCTCTGAATAAGTGTGTACCCCCTTACTATTAATATTGCTATAACCATAATAACCCGATAATTATAAATATTGTATAA